>PVJA010016778.1:0-42685 GCA_004027025.1 Myocastor coypus
AAGGGAGAGACACCAGCAAGGGGTGCGTCCTCATGGTTCCTCTGGTTAGAGGTATGGATGGCGAGGGGCCTATTTCATGAAATGCGAAGAAGAACGTCTGTGCCTAAAGGCAGAAGATAATTGGCCACTTGAATTAAACTGACTTTTTAATACTTTGGTCAGATGTTGATTAGCAATTTGTCTTTTGCCAATAAGGCAACACAACTTTTGGACAAAACAATTTTTACTATGAAAAAAGAAAATCATTGAAAATGTTGAGAATTTAAGATAATTCCATGCCATCTTCAAGCTGTGTTTTTTGGGGGGACTACACTTAGGTCCTAACTGTCTAGATTTAGGAAAAGAGAAAACTAAGTATGTAATAAATGATGCTTTGTGTTTATTATTGGCAACATTTATGTATTCAAGAAAAATCTATAAAAGAAGTAAATAGAATGAGGATTAAAAATATGTTGAGAAAGTCTGTTATTGCTTGCTACAAAGTTCTGAAGAGTTTTTGTGGCAACCTATAGTTACATTTTTATATTTATTTTCAGCCCCTTTTATCTGAAGCTGAGTAATAGGAATGTGTCCTCTCAAAGGGGAAGGCCAGTGAGTCAGACTGAAGCAAACAGACAAAGAAATCCCTCAGCAGAGGAATTTGATATTATTTATGTTAATTTTCCATTGAGAGAGAATTTAAAAGGATGAGGTAGAATTGTCCAATCTTCACAACAGGAAAACAGGAAGTTTTGTTTAGTCTTTAAGGAAAGAATGTAGGAGGAATAATTATATCACTTTAGTTAGCATAGTGCATGTACATACCTATTTCTCATCCTGTGGGAGCAGAGAGGGAAGGATTTATTAACTCACCTTTTCAGGCAAAGGAGGAGATTGTTAGAATAAATGGCTCAAGGTGCTGGGGAGATAGCTCAGCAGAATAAGCACTTTCCTGGCATGTACAAAGGTTTGAGCTCAATCCTGGTTCTGCAAAAAATAACTAAATAGAAAATAAAAAAAAAACAACAATAAATAAATAGCTCAAGGTCTTGCATCTGTTAAGTGGCAAGGAAGTCTGTGATGTCTCCAAATCCATACTCTTCCCACCATCCCACTCTGCTTCCCTTGGTATGGCTGGGGCCTGGGCCAGGGGCTCCTGAGGAGGTTGAAATCCAGGGCAAATACTCATACTCCTTGTGCACCATCTGTGCAACAACTGTGTACTTTATATCTAGATTACTGATAGTACCTGATGCAATGTAGGTTGTATATAAATACTCGCTATGTTGTATTATTGAATGAATAATGGTGAGAGAAAAGTCCTAAACATATTCAGTACAGATACAATGTATTAGGAAACAAACTCAAGGACTTGTCCATGGTAGCTACACCCATAGTCCCAGGTACAATTGCTCTTCTCCAACATTTTCAACCAATAGGGGGTTTAGTATGTGATGTGGAACCTTCAGATTAGAGGGCTGACCTAGCATTCTTACATCTGCGTAGGATACTCACGGTGGTTCAGCAGTGCTAACTCCTCCACAGCCAGAGATGTTGGCTAACACCCCACTTCTGGTCCTGAGGTGTGACATTCATTTGCATGATTACTATGTTAGACTTTTACTTTAAGCTGTGATGTATGGAAACTAATGTTTTTTTTTCATATTTTGTTTAGTTTCTTCAACCAAACTGGGGAGAGAACAGACTATTAATATGAACCTTAGGACTCCCTAGAGACATGAGTGTTCTCCAGTGAATGTCTGTTTGAGAGGTATCTATGGGAAGGATGTAAAATGAAGAAATGGAGTCCTTCTGGGTACAGAATCACCCAAGGACCGAGGATGGTACATTGACTGGGAGTGGAACGAGGTCTGAACTTCAAATCAGATTTTTCTTAGGATTACTGATTGATTGCATATGTTACTTTTCTCAAAATGCTGAAATTCAACTCTTCCTCTGTGCATTTCTAGTCCATGCGCTTATTGAAGAGTGAGATTCTTCAGATTCTGCAGCTTCTCTTGGCTCCTCATCTCCTGTGTCTTGCCTTTTCTAATAACATTACCTCATAAACACTGCATCCAGTATTTTCTCCCTTCTTCCCTTTAAAAGCACCCTCTAGTTCCTGTGTTAAGAGCCAGACATTTACAGTCATCACAGCAAAGCAGTTGAACATCCTTTTATGAACTTTTAAATCCTTTTGTAATAAAAATGATAGGTCTTACTGTAAAAAGTTCAATTAGTGCCAAAGCATTTGAGGAAAATCTGCTGCTCTCCGCTTGCCTCCTAACTCCCCAGTCCGTGTGTCAACGGATATTCTTTATTTGTGTATTTTTAAAGAGAATAAAAGATACTATAAAAATAAACACATTAAAAATGATACAGAATTTTGACAAAGTGATAGGAATTCAACAATGGTTGTTACAGTGCAACTGCACATTGTTGTCTTTAGATTACCAGATATAAGCATGAAAAATAGCTTTTAACACTATTCAGTGTATATACAGACCTTCCTTTTCACGTAATGTTGACAATACGATTTCAATACTGCTCAATGACTTTCTTAGCATCTAACAATGTTTTACAGGTGTTTAAGTAGCAATAGAATGACATTCACTTATTTTAATACCATGGTTTTCTCATTGTATAGAGATTACATCAATTACAGTATTTAACCTGTCTCCTATCAGTGAAGAAGGGTTTGCTTCACTGTTTTTATTCTTTCAAGCACTATTAGCAATTGTTCTTGGATATAACTGCATACAGTAGAGAAGTTTTCTAGAAGTATAGTTCTTACTGCATTCTACTCATTTCCTGTTATTTTCCTTACCCTTTCTGAGGCAACGTTTAACTTAACTGTACTAGTTCCCTGTGAGTCTTCTCTCTGCTGGAAACTAGCCCCAGCAGTTCCTATTAACTTAAAAACAGCTGTCTGTGGATTGCTGAAAGAGCGGGGAGAGTGGTTAGGAAGAGGGAGAAGGGGACTTCAGTGCATTTTTAAACCACCATAGGTGATTCTATTGCTCAGTCAAAGTTGAAACACTGAATTGGTTCCTGGTTTCTAAGTTTTCCCATGATTATGGCTGCATCTTTCTCACTCCATAGTTCAATCTGTGTGGGCTCACTTTTTTTTTTTTTTTTTTTTTTTTTTGCTTTCAAAATGTCTCATGAATGACTGCAGTTTTAAAACACACATCTTTATACATAGTTTTTAATCTTTATTTATGCTTTTTATTTCTTTTTACTTGGAAGGTATTTTTGCCATGTGAACAATACTATTCAGCTCAGTGTATGTACTATTCCATACACTGGTGACGTTTGCCACAGTTCTAGAGTGTGACGCATTCCACACCATGAATCCTCCACATTTTCCTTTCTATGCCTATTTCCTGTGTAAGGGCAGGCAGGTAAACAGTGATAAGAAACTGGGGTTTGGGGGCTGGGGAGATAGCTCAGTGGAATAAGTGCTTGCTGACAAGTGAAAGGTCCTGAGTTTGGTCCCTGGTTAAAAAAAAAAAAAAAAAATCGGGTCTCCACGCTCAGCTCTGCTTTGTGAATGTTCTTGATCTTAGTTGTACCATAGCTTTTCCCCATAAGTAAAATAGTGATGAGCATAGTTGTGTTATTTCCATTACTATAATAAAATGCTAGAGATAATCAATTAATAAAAGAAGAGAAGTTTACTGTAGCTTATGGTGCTAGGGGTTTTAGTCCAGGGTCAGCTGGCCCTGTTGGTTTTGGGTTTGTGGTCAAGTGGAGCATTGTGGTGGGGACCACAGTGCACAGCAAAGGCACTCAGCTCTGGTCTGGAGTAAAGAGAAAGGAAGAGTCAGAGACTGGAGTTCTACTGTGCTCATCAAGGGTACTCCCCAGATGACTGGGAGATCACTCGCTAGACATAACCTCTTAAAGTTTCTACTGTACTCAGTAGTACTAAGTGTCAAGTACCTAAAAGTGCCAAGCTAGGGACAAAGCTTTTAGAACTGAGCATGTAGGGAGCATTCCAAATCTACACAGAGGGCACTACTTCTAACCCCCTGGAAAGGGCAAGTCTTTTTCATAATCTAAACTGCATTCAATCCACCTCTAAGATTTGTCAGCATACTAACGGCTGCACTACTGGTCTACACTCCAAGCCCAAAGTATCTGAGATTGTATGAAAACTCAGCTATTTGCTCCTGTAAATATCAAAACAGTTTTCCTATTTCTGTTTTTTTAATTTTAATTTTTCTTTCTTGATACAAATAAAATCACTATACAATTCAGACTCATTTTAATCATCCTGCCTCAGTATCCCCAGCACTGGAACTATAGGCATGTGCCACCAATAGCAGTTCTGGGGTTGGCATAACAAGTGGTAACAGGGATTGAACTTGGGACTTTGTGCTTCCCAGGCAGGTGCTTAGACTGATGAGCTACCTCCCTGTATTGGTCAGTGTTTTACTTAGAGGAAAAGAACAGATATAATGTAAGGAATGGATATTAACACAAAATATACAGTCTGTAAGGAATTACAAGATTGGCTACAATAGTCAGCCACAAAGTCAAATGAGAAAGTGTACAGAGGGCGTCTGCACATTCCAGAGTGAAGAATTCAATCTTGAGGTCTGGACTTCACTGCAGCACTCCATGCAAGTCTCTATCCATCAGCTGATGGGTCTGCAATGGAAGACTGAAGTGTCTGTAATGGATGCTGAAGAGTCTGCGACAGATGGGGAAAGATCCAAGCTGGAGGCTGAAGAGTCTGCGCTGCAAGCCAGATGATGAAGTCTGGTCGAATGCAAAGACTGAAGCTTCTCCAACGAAGTGAAGTCTTGATGCCTTCCTCAGCCCTTTAAAAAGTCTCTTTGAGCTCAGTCATTCTGGCATGGGCACATTATGTCCTAGGGTGGAACCAATCATATCCCAGGATGGGCCCTTGATCCTGCTCTAGGGAGGAGCCAATCATATCCTAGGTAGGCCCTGGTCATGTTCCAGGGAGGAACCAACTGTACCCCACAGCAGGGCTCCCACCAACAGGGAACCAGGCTATGGAGTCATTAAGCCAACTTGACACAACGTATCAACCACTACACTCCCTAACCCTTCTTATTTATAGAAAAAGATAGCACAGGGTTAAAATTCCTATTCCTGAGAAATTAATAGAGGAGCAAAAAAGAGAAATAGGATAAAGGCAAAACTCAGCTGGGTGTGGTGGCACATAACTATAATCCTAGCATTCCAAAGGCAGAGGCAGGAGGATCACAGCAAGTTCTAGGCCAGCTTGAACTTCACAGTGTGACCCTGTCTCAAATAAAGCAGAACAAGACAAAACAAGCATGAAACTCAGTAAAACAAACATTGAATTTTACAGCAACATATCAGGCATCTGGGGGGTACACCTGATTCAAATCAATAAAACGCATCAATCCATGATGATGTCACAAAAGATTACTTCTGTATTACTGAGTTTGGTAAGCAAGTTGCCATGTTGGAGAGTTCCACCAGCAGGGAGCTGAGGTCAACTGCCAGCAAAAGCCAACCATCACAGAGGGCCTCAGTTTTCCAGCTCTTGGGGAACTGAACTCTCACCACACATATGAGTCTAGAAATCGGCCCCCACCCAGTTGAGCCTTCAGATGAAACGCCAGCTGAAACAACCGTAACCAACAGCCTGACTGCCATCTTTTCACTTGGCCTGGCAGTGCTCAAGTTGTTGACCTGCTGGAACAGTGGATGAGAAATGACTATTATTTTAAACACCTCTGATTATTTGTTATGCCAAAACGCGTAACCAGTACACGTTGGTTCCCCCGTTTCTATCATCATGTTCCTGCTTGCACTTGGGGAAGCTTGCTTTGCTTGCCCTTCCCTTCCCTGTGCACTTCCTTCTCAGCTCCTCTGCACACAGAATCTTTTCCCTTTGTATTTGACAATATACGTGGAAGACTAAACAGGCTGTGAACTCAAATGACACAAATATCAAAAGTTATCCTTATAGGTTAGTAATAAAACTGGCATTTCTCCATTGATCTGTGGTTTATTCAGTATTTCCACAAGCACTGTATCTTTAGTAACTGTTGAGTAAGCTGAAATCCAGAGAGCTTAAAGAATTTGTCTCAGGTTTTCTGTCTCATTAGTGCTTGTCCTGGAATTTGGTACAATTGACTCAAAAACTCCTTGTTTTATTCCCTACACTGTGTTGTAGTCCTCTCTTCTTAATGGATAGTGAACTAATGCATTTGTATTATTTTAAAACTGAATTTTCTTAATTTTAATGTATTTTTATTTTAGTAAAGCTCTTACCCCTTTTCATACACTTTTACTTCTTAAGCCAATTAAGTCATTTTGTGTGTATACATTTATTTAATGGCAAACAAAGTACATTATTCTTCTAGAAATCCAAACAAATCTTTTAAAGATGTCTGTTACAAATATTTGGTAGTCTGAATAAAGTGGTGCAAGACCTTTTACTTTCTGGTGCTATTTTCTTGTCATTCTATTTATTAACTCATACTGTTTTTTGTCTGTTATAATAAACAGAAAAAAATCCTAGAGCAGTAAATGATTGACTATATTCAGAGCTCATTTGTTTCTGACCACATCCACTGCCCAAGAGAGAGAGATCATTCACCTCTCTGAGAGTTATTTTATCTTCCAAATAAACTACATCGTTGGGGGAACATACCAAAGTTTTAAATTAATGTTTCTGCTATCAGCATGCATGGTGGAACTGAAAGATGAAGTTATCTGTGCTGTCAGGCTTGAGTTTGTATTTTGCTGGTGCCAGGCTGCCCGTGATAGCCAAACTGTGGTCAGAGGACTGTTGTGCCAGCATTCTCTGGCAGTTTGTTACAAACACAGCATTATGACTTTCACTCCAACTCTGCTGAAGTATAGTTTGCTTTCTAATGTGATCTAGTGATTCCTGGTATTATGATTTGTATATAGTTGTCTTCCCAAAGCCTCATGTAAATCATGGGGCTGTCCAGTATGGGACTTGAGGGATGGGGCAGAGCCAGAGGACCAGGGTGGGGCTTAAGGGGCGGGGCCAGGGCTACACAATCCCTTAAACTGACAGTATGCCTCTTCCTCACCACCCTACTTGGTGGCCTCTATTGGAGGTATGGAGCAGATAATCTTGGACAGCGGTGCAGATCTCAAGGTCTTGCTATGTAATTCAGGCTGATTTAAACTATGAAACCTAGCCGGACGTGGTGGCTCACGCCTGTAATCCCAGCACTCGGGAGGCTGAGGCAGGAGGATTGGTGCGAGTTCGAGACCAGCCTGGGCTACAAAAGTGAGCTCAGGACCAGCCTCAACTGCATAGCGAGACCCTGTCTCAAAAAGACAAAAAAAAAAAATAAATAAATAAACTATGAAACCTCCAGTAACTGTGAGCTAAATAAACCTTTCCTTCCTGGAGTTTGTGTGTCTGGTATTTTTCCCAGCAATGAGACAATAGTAACTAAGACATCTTAGTACGGGAGCACTGAAGACACACAGCCCTGAGCCCCTAGGCTGGGAGAGAGATGAGATCTCTGTGTCCACACAGGATACCGCTTCTGGTACAAACTATGCTTATTTGTCCAGGCACTTTATCATCATCTGCCAGAAAGTGGTTGTGAAGAATACACAGTCAACAACATAGACTGTTCAAAGCATCCTTCCTAGGGTGCAATGCTCAAGTTGCTGTATCGCCTGCAGAGGCCCTGCCTCTCTCTGCATTGCTTCAGAGCATAGCAAAGCGATTCCTAAAATGATATTGCCCCAATTATATTTCTATTATTTCTAAAAGCTCTAAATTTATTTAGCTACTTCTGCCTTAACATGTAGTGCCTAACAAAATCACCTTATTCTCACAGCTTAAGAACTTGTACTTGTTTGACAATGACCTGAGACATATTTTTTACTATTTGCTGAGCCCTTGTAATAGTTGTTGGAGTAGTATCTTATTGTGAACTAACCTTTTCTTCTCATTATATTAAAAATGCAAAATACTAAGACCTGGATATATATCTAATATTATAATCAAAGAACACTGTCAATACTGTTGACATTGTGAGATAGGTAGAGATGTTACACATATGCACAATGACAACATAGTTCCTACATTTCTACTATTCCAAGTTCATGCTTTCTTATTACACTTTTATAGGAATGTTTTCAAATAGAACCTAACCACCCATCTTAGAAAATGTCACTATTTTTACAATAACAAAACAGAAACTGGTATATTTTTCATTCCTATATGCACCACGCTCCTTACCATAGTGTGGATTTCTAGCATGTTTTTTTTTTTTTTTTTTTTTTTTTTTCCTTAGAGAAATGTGAGATTTTCTCATAAGAGCATCTGAAGAGAAATGAAAAGCAGAACCATAGCTTTAGATTTTTATTGTTGTTTTGCTTTTTTTTATAATCATGACAAACAATTTTTGCATGAACTATTTGTTTGTTTGTTTGTTTGTTTGTTTGTTTGTTTTTGTGTAGGGTCTCTGTGTGCAGCTCTGATTCACAGGGATCCTCCTGTTTCCTGCCTCCCAAGTGCTGGGATAACAGGCACATGCCAACAGGCCCAGGCTCCTGTGTGGCTCAGCACACCAGAGAGCAGGGCTGGCATGGCAGGCAGGGCCAGAAATCCAGTGCTGGCCTCTAAGCTTCCCTAAGCAAGCGCTTATGCATGAACTTTTTAAAACAAGCAAACAGGTTTAAACTTATGTTCCCGTTATCAGCATGAATCAAAGTGATTCACTTACCTCTTCTCTCTTCCAAGGAACAAATATTGTTTTCCATGAGCTTTTGTGTAGCCCTTTTGGTCATGTTTCCTAGAATAAATTCCCTGTGTAAAGTTCAGGGGCATAAGCACTAAATCAGTATCATTTCTGTTATTGCACTCCCAGCACAGGGCCTCTTCCCCTGACTGCTATGCCCCTCCTTAGACTACGCAGCATTTCTGAGTGTTGGTGCTTGGGCCTGCAATCCTTGAATAGACTGGGAAGAGAGGGCATGGTTTTGGCAGAGCAGAGATGAACTGGACTAGACAGTTCCAGGACTGGAGGGAAACACAGTGCCTGAACACTCAGGACATGCCAAAGACTATTGGTTGCTGTTGAGACTGGAACTCACTATGTAATTCAGGCTTACCTTGAACTCTTGGCAATCCTAATGCTTCAGCCTCCCAACCACGCTGCTGTGACCAGCTGTCCAAGGATGTTTATTTTTTTTTATTTAGCAAAAGCTTAAAAGATACAGAGTCAGACTCTATAAAGGAGTATGAATGAAAATCTTTCTCATTATTTGGGAGGTTTCAGGTTTTCTTCTGATTCAAGAGAAAAACCTTGTGGTATTTATTTAAGTTATGAAAATAATGAATTTGGTACCATCCAAAAAGAAGACCAGAACCTTGTCATGTTCACCTGTAGTTTTTAGAAGTGTAACCCCTTGTAATTTCTTTTTTATGTTTTCAAGCATATTATTTTTTGACCTTCGAAGTAGATTTACCAGGCATATTGTATCTACCATCACAATAAACCCAAGTCTTATTTCCATATTTTATAATTTTAAAAGTTCTTTCTATATTGATACTTTTAGTCAATTAGCATCTCTTTTTAGTTAATTTTTATTTATATGTCATAAACCATGATTGTATAGTGATATAATCACAAAGTCACTCACACATGTAGTAGTTGTACAAATGTAAATGTGTCATAACTATAGTTTATTTTTGCTATTTTTAAATCATCTTTAGTTAAAAATTTTAAGGATATGCATTTTAATTCTAAATTTTTCCTTTTTACAGAACAATATCTCTCACAAAATGTAGGAAAACTAATTTTAGGACACAGTGAAGGGTTTTCAATAAAGACCCTTTACAGACAATCTTATATAAAATACTTCAGTACTTTTAATATATATAATTTTGTCTAAATGGATCTTTTTCAGCCTCTTACTTCAAAAGGCTATTAAATTGGATGAATTAAACACAAGGTTTTAATATTAGATACTTTGAAGTATTACCTTGATTTGTTGTACTCCACTGAGATAAGATATAGGCTCTAATTCTTTACCCATTTAGTACAGATTGTCACTGTGAATTTTCTTTGTGAGGCATAGAAGATGGTAGATGCAGTAGAAAGAGCCCTAAACCTGCAGACGTCAACAAAAATCCTGCATACTTATTACCCTGCGTCCTTTTGTCCAGTAAAAGCAGTTCATAAATAAAACTCTTCTTACAACCTTTGTTAACACTGCAAGGCATATAACATCACATCCACCCATAACAGTGATTTAATTGATAGCCAGTTTCACTGGACTGAAGCAAATCACACTGAAGGAACCAGTTAAGAAAGTAGAACTGCTGTGCTAAGGACTATTACTCATGTTCTTAAAATATCAGGCAGAAAACATGAGCTTCCCACTTTTTACATGAATAGTTGTGGGAGGAGCTCTCAACTTTATTGGCTTCTGCCCACCATATCCGCCCCACTCCAGCATTCCTCTTTGAAATCCTTAGGTATTGTATCTATGGAGTAAAACAGTATATATGTCTCTCTGCTCCTCCACTGTCTATACGTACTGAAAAGTTATTCTATTTTTAAAAATATTCTCTTTTCCCGTTTGTAGCATCATAGTCCATAACGTTCTGGCTTCAAGGCAGAGCAACATGGAACAATGCACAAGGTATAGTGTTCACAGCATGGCAGACAGAAGACAGCCCAAGGTTGGGGAAGACAAAACATCTGGAGGCCATGCCCCCAGTGACCACCTCTTCAGACCAGGCCACACCTGCTCTTAACGAGTCAGCTGGAAGCCTCATAATCTAATCCAGTCATCTTCCAAAAGCTTCCCCTTTGAGTACACTAGGCTCCAGGAGACATCTATATTTAAGCTATAGGCATCTTTCTTTTTTTTCTTTTTTGTCACTCTAATGTAAGATAACTTACTTCACTGCATCTATCATTTATACCCAGTATTCACTCATTGCAACCACTATGTGTGCTCTTCAGTACTTAGGGTACATGGTGAACTGAGTGGTACACTATATTCTGCTTCCCACATATTTGTTATGGTGTCTTTAGTCTCTAGCATAGAAGGGGAATGGAAATAGATTTCTCTTGGAATATGTACTTTGGAAGTAAGTCATTAGGAGTCATTCAAGTAAAAGAATTTTCTACGGATTCTGACTTAAACAGTTGGCTTGGTAACCAGGGGCAACTAGTTCACTCTTAATGTTTAGTCTCTTTTTTATTTTTTTTTTTCTTTTTTCTTTCTTTTGAGACAGGGTCTCGCTATGCAGTTGAGGCTGGTCCTGAGCTCACTTTTGTAGCCCAGGCTGGTCTCGAACTTGCACCGATCCTCCTGCCTCAGCCTCCCAAGTGTTGGGTTTACAAGCGTGAGCCACCACGCCCGGCAGTCTCTATTTCTTTAAATGAAGACAATAAAGTTTACTGTTAACCCTAACATAGGTAGTACATCTAGCATAGTAATCAGTGTGTAGAGGGGACAGGTAGCTTCTTTTGTCAGTCTTCTGCTGCTACAATAGAATATCAGAGACTAGGTAATTTTATATGGTAGGAATTTATTTATTGCACAAGTATGGATGGTGGAAGGTCTAGAGAATGACCTTGACATCTGACAAGGCCCTCCAAACTGTATATTATATCATGAAAGAAGGACAAGAAAAAGGAGGAGAAAGAGAGAGACAGAGACAGAGAGAGTCAGACACAGAGAGAGTGAGAGACAGACAAAGACAGAGAGACAGAGACAGAGAGGCAGAGAGAGAAACAGACTGAACTGCAGAAAGAGAGACAGAGAAATCAAGCCAAACTCATCTTTTTAAGCAAAGACTCATTTTCTTACAATTAGCCCCAGACTGTGCTCCTGACCCAGTGGTTTTCTATAAGGGTCATTTCTTCATATCCTTACAATGGTAATTAAATTAACATGAGCAGGGGCCAGGGAGATGGCTCAGGGGCACAAGTGCCTGCCTGGCAAGTACAAGGTTGTGAGTTCAATCCTTGGTTCCGCAAAAAAAAAAAAAAAAAAAATTAACGTGAGCTTTGGGATTGGGGGCAGTCAAATATTGACAGTAGCCATTATTAACATAAAAATGACAACTATTAGTATGGTATCAGTAGAATTATCCTCATTCATAAATTATTCAGCATAGCATTTTAGTTTTTTATATTTGCTCTACTAAAATCTAATACAAAATCTTATTAGCTTAGGATTTGGGAAAGGGTATTTTTTTGTAGTCATATTGTTAAACTCTATTTGTTGTATTTAATAGTAAAAAGTTAAAAATGAGATTCAAAAGACACTACAACTTAAGTCTCATTTTGAGTTTTATTTTTCTCTCATTACAGAGCACATTACATATTTAAAAAATGATCTGAATTGGATATTGTACAGTCATTTTATACTCATATATCAAATAAATGAATTTACCAGGGATTGAACTCAGGACCTTGCATGGCAAGTGCTTATTCTAATGAGCTATCTTCCCGGATTTAATTCTTCTTTAAATTTTGATAAAATTGGCCGGGCGTGGTGGCTCATGCCTGTAATCCCAGCACTCGGGAGGCGGACACAGGAGGATTGGTGCGAGTTCGAGACCAGCCTGGGCTACAAAAGTGAGCTCAAGGCCAGCCTGAACTGCATAGCAAGACCCTGTCTCAAAAAGACAAAAAAAAAAAAAAAATTTGATAAAATTTAGCAGAAAATTTACAGAGTCCTTGGATACATTCAGTTGGGAAGGTTCTTATTACTATTTTAATTTCTTTGCTTATATTTATATTTTTATATCTTGAGGTTCAATTTGGGAATCACATTTGTATAAAAACGTAACTCTACTAGATTTCTCAATTTATTGCAATGTAAAATTTCAAAGTAGTTTCTATTAATCCTCTTGGTCAATGGTGTTAACTGAAATTTAGCCTGTATTATTACTCACTTTATTAATTTAGGGCTTTTTCACTTTCTTTGTTATGTTTGGCTAAAGCTTGCTCATCTTTTGAAAGAAGCAACTTTTCATTCATGTTGCCTTGTGCTGTTTAGTCTGTATTTCATTAACTTTGTTCTCCAGGTTTACTTATTTCCTTCTCCTGGCTTTAGCTTTGATGTTTGTTTGTGTTGTTCTAGGACCTTGAGTTGTAGCCACAGATTCTAACATGCTATGTTTCCACTATCATTTCATCCTAGGAATTTTCATTCAAAGGCATTTTATTCAACCATGACACATGTGTAGTTTCTATGGCTGCTAGCTTTGTTCCATTCTAACAGGATGCATGAAATCATCTCACAAATTCCTTCCTGTTCTTTCAGGCTTGTTCTATGACTGGAAATATAACTCTTTCAGGTGAAAGTTATATGAGATGCTGCTTATCCTCTGCAGGCACTGATAAGTCCATCTACTGTTGTATTTTTAAGATAATATTTTTAAAAATTAGCTACAATGTATCATTTGGTATACATTTTCTGTTTGAAAGACATATAAAATGTACAGAAAGTCATGGTCTTCTCCACTTTTCAATTTGAGTCGGTGATACAAAAAACTAGAATATTAGATACAGTAGAAAAAATATAGAGCAAAAGAGTGATTGTAGGAATGTAAAGGAAAGAATGACTGAAGTGGTTAGGAAATAATTCATTGAAATAATAGTATATAGTTATGATGCTATGAAAATGTTAACTTTTAGAACAGAGAACATATAAATCAACTCTCCTTATAATTATCCAGTATTTATTTAATATTCACTATACCAGGCACTGTTTTCAATAAATTGCTCCATCTTGTTACAGTAATCTTCAAAATAGTCCCAGGAAGCAGTATTATTATTGTTTCATCTGTTTGACAAATGGAAGTTCAGCGGCATCTCGAAACAATGTTAACGTTAAAAAATCACACAACAAATATAGAATTGAACCAGAACTAGGACCCAGGGAAACTAGATTCAGAGTGAGTGTTTTGTTGTTGTATCCTTACTTGGTTTTGGCATGAGGGCTGTACTGGCTTCATAGAAATAATTTGGAAACACTTCTTCCCTTTTTATTTCATGGAAAGTCTTAGCACCATTGGGTTTTTCTTTGGGTTTCTTTTTTTGGTTTTTTTGTTTTTTTGTTTGTTTGTTTTGTTTTGTTTTTGTTTGTTTGTTTGTCCAGGACTAAACTCAGGACTTTGAGTGTTCCAGCCAAGTGCTTATTCTACTACGTGCATTGCCTCCAATTCAACCAAGTAGAATTTTTAGTTCTCCATCTGTAAAGCTGTTTCTAATAACATATTTGCTTGAAATCACTGTATTTTATCTTATTTTATTTTTTAAAGTTATACCTTACCCATAGGTGCTAAAAAAAAGTCTGCTATTCCTTTATTTCTGAAAAATTCAGTCTTCCCTTATAGGTTAAAAATCCTCAAATTCATTATCTATGCAATAAAGTTTGAAGGTTTTATTAATAGTTTCCAAACACTTCAAGAGTAATTCATTATTATATAACAGAAAGTTATACAGACTTCTGCAATAAAGTTGTTCATCTATGTTTATTTGTCCCTCAGGGGTTGCTTATCATGTTATGGGAAGCTTCAAAATAACACAGGGTTTTACAACTGCAGGAATCCACTGTTTCAGAATAATTAGTAAAAACACTTTTTTATTTTTTAACTTTAAAGAGAAAAAATATAAACCTAATAATGAAACCAAGCTTCAAAACAAGTTATAAAGATATTTTTACTACAACTACTTGATATGGTGTGTGTTCTAGATTTGGTTTATTCTTCTAGTTGCCATTATGACATATCTGTCTAGTATGACAATGAATACAGACTCTCCAAATCCCTTAGTCGTGTATCAAGATTTCTCTTTTTTTATCTCTAAGTTTTCTCATCTTTCTTCAACTTAAATTCCTTAATAAACAATAGAGCTTGTTTTGTAGCACTCATAATTATTATTGGAGTCTTGTGCAAAGGAAATGTATCTAAATATATGAGCAAAAACCTAGAATACATACAGAATGCATACTTATTCAAGTTTCATCTATTTTTTAAAAATGATAAAATAAGGAGACATATATATATATATATATATATATATATATATTCTGAATTCAAACATTTCTTTGGTAAATTTTTAATTATCTATGTCATGCTTGCACAGTGAACTGGAAAGCTATGGGCAAATATTGTATATGAGTGAAAGAATAAGTTTCAATTTTTTTTTACTTAATTTTAAAAGCACAGTAGATAACACTATCTTCTGTTCACTCCTATTTTTACATTTTTAAAATTTCTCCTTAACACTTTGTTCAGTGTCTTCTCTGTTCCTTTAAAATATAGTTCTAGGGCGGGCAAAATAGCTCAATGAATTGAAGCACCTGTAAGCAGGCTCAAGGGCCAAAGGTTTGATCCCTGGACCTGCTGTGCCAGCCCCACTGGCCCCACCCCTGGAATGCACTGAGACAGCAATTAAGACTGTGCATGGTGGTGCATGCCTGTAATCACAGCTCTTGGGAGGCTGTAAACAGGAGAATCACTATGAGTCCGATCTATTAGTGAGAACCCTGAACACCCTGTAGACCCTTCCCTACAGTTCAGGCACACAAAATAATAATAATAATAATAATAATAATAATAATAAATGTAATGTCTTTATATAATAGAAATATTTGAGAAATATAAAGAGAGTTATAGGTAATGCCATTGCTGATACTGGAGGATAAAGGGGTTCCACTTGCAAAATGTTAGCCCCTGCACCATGGTCATGAGCAGTACCCAAAGTATCACCCAGTGGAGAGGGTATATTTTCTTTTAAGATGGTCTTGATTTTAGCAGAATCTGTTGAAAGGTGCTACTCCAGCAGAAGATTTTAGTTATTATGTTTTTGTATATCATTAATCCTGTAGCACTATACAAATTTCCTCAGGTATGGTAAAACCAATACTTATTTTTATAAGGGTTTGGTAAAAATCATACAGTAGCATATGAAAGGAAGCTGAGTGGCTTGCATGCAACTTTTGACTATCTTTCTTGTAACTGGTCACTTGTCCCTTTGTGACTCTACTAAAACTGCATCAGTATTTGTCAGTACCTGTATGACTTTAATGCAATCTTTGATTTGCATATCTCTCTTCCTGTTTTTATTAGCTTTTGTGTCTTAGTTGCATATAATATGAGAAGGTTATTTACTATATGTTGAATGAAGACTCTCAAGTGAAAAATGAAAAGTGAGTGAGCTACTGAACCCAAACAGTAAATTAAATGATACGAATGGAATGATAGATTGTTTGGGGCATTCACTAAGACAATGGTTATCTTGCTAGGGTTCTCCAATGGGAAAGGTAAGGCTCCATCTGTAGTTGGGAATAAGCAGGCTCCAGTGGACAACAGGGGTGAGAAGTAGCCAGGCTGGCCTTCCTGGGGAAGTAAGGAGAGGTAAGTTTGTGCGTACTAAAGACTTAGAAACAGCGAATGGAAGCTCCACAAGGTTAGAATTAAAGAATTTATATTTTATCTGAAAACAGTAAAGAACCTCTGTAATTCTTTAAACAATGAGCAATCAATATAACATTTTAAAGAATTATTTGGATGAGTGTATGCTTAGATCAAAACTCACATGAATAAAATACCAGTTTATGTAGTAGTGACCATACTCTGGGTCACCAGTTGATCCCAATGGTCTCTTCTTTCTGTTCTTATCCCACAGGTTGTTATCTTGTATTTTGAGCCCAGCACATTTCGCTGTATTCTCCTCAGATGGGTCCGTCTTCTTGGTTTTGCCACTGTCTATGGAACTGTCACCCTGAAACTTCACAGGTATGATTTCTTAGTCTTCATTCCTGTGGAAGCATAAAACTTGGAGGCTTAGCATGTAACTGTACTCTGGGTTGGCAACTTAAATGTTTCAATTTTAAGAATTGAGATACAAGATCATCTATACTTTTCCATTTTAAGGCAATGTATTTTAAATTCCCTGGGGATATCTGTAATGCAACTGTAGTCTGAACAAGCTGTTTTAGTAGAATATGTTATTAGTTGATAAAATATGTTATTGCATGTAATTCTGAAAGAAAGAACACCTTTAGAATGATAAATAGTATATACTAGCTAAAACTTGGAAGGGGGACCACCTGCTCAGGGGGCACCCTTCCGTAACTCTTTTAGACAGAAGCTTTTTTTCCTCCAATAAATATTCTGCTCATTAAAAAAAAAAAAAAAAAAAAAAAAACTGGAAGGAAAACAAAGACAATAGAGCTAAAATAATTATTTGTGCCTGAGAGCTTACAGAATGCTGTATTGGACAATTTAGCAATATACTTATTTTGCAAAAGCTGCTATCCTCCACGCCCAAGTTCCATACTGTTGATATATTTGTGAGATTTAAAGAATGAAAAAACTTATTCTGGGCTTCTCTCTACCTAATATGCTATTAACATATGTCATTATTAAACTTGAAAGTGGAAGAAACTATCAATTTCCTCATACTTAGTTTCAAAACCACACAACTATTAGAAAAAATGAGGCAATAAAATAAGCTACTCACAAAAGGTAGGGATGGTTGGGAAATATTCAAATGATTCCTCTTGCCCTCTTGCCTCCTGTTTCCATATTTAAGCAAAGTTGCTGGGAAATTGTGCCAAAGAGCATTTGAAGAAAAAGAAGCAAATGCCTCTTGCAAGATTCAAATATAACCATAGAGAAAAAGTTTTGTTTTGATCAGCTTGGAAGCTATTTTGATAACCACAGTAAGCTATTCACACTTTCATGCTAATTTTCTCATAAGCATTTCTCACTAAAAGTCTTCTAATATTGCTCATACAATGGCTTATATTAGAGGGCACAATAGGCATGTTTATTTTATCTTGAATGTCTTTCAACCTTTTTAAAAGTTACTGACCACACAAGAATCTCCTTTCCCCTTCCTTTCTTCCCTTTCTTGTTTCTTCCTTCCTTCCCTCTCCTCCTTTTCCCCTCTCTCTATCCCCTTTCCTTCCTTTCTTCTTGGTACTAAGAGTAACTGAGTACGTTCTAAATTGTCTTTTTAGGACAAATTTAAATACCTTTGACTCTGAAAATAGCAAATTACAAAGACTATTGGACAAGATTCCAAGAGACCCAATTTAGATATTAATTTAGCTCTGACTCTAAGGAATTGTGATCTAGTCTCATAAAAGAAAAAAAATTAGACAAATCTGTAATATTCTTTATATTCTACAGTACGCTTCTCCTTTTTGTTTTCTGTATTTAGTACAGGGTCTACAGGATCTCACTACAGGGTCTCACTCACTTTTTCTTTTATACTGTCCACACTGTAGTACATTTTGTTACCATGCCATGTACTTGCTCTTCAAGGCCCTGCCCGATTCCCATTCAGAATGTGATCACTATTTGTCCGCTGATGTTCAGGGAAAGAAAGGAAAAGTCAAACACAGCATACTATGGGCAACAAACCTTCTAAAAATCCTAAAGCAGGTACCCTCTGGTGACTTAAAAATAGCTGCTCTCCCACCTAGTTTCCAGTTAGTGTTTATTGGGGTCTCTATTATATTTTCTCTCCTTTACAGTTGACTTATATGTTATATAATTTTCTTCACTACCTTCTTGAAGTGAGAGTCCTTTCCCTGAGTTTCCATGCATGCATGGAAGCTGCTTCCCAAAGCTCTCTGATCATGGAACATGGTCATAGTCTCCAAATTGCTGGGCACTACATCGCAGTGTCCTCACACATCTGAAACACAGAAGGCCATGGTTTGTCAAAAGATACTTGACAGACTGCATGCACAGTGCTAAATAAGCCACATAATGAAGTGGAAAATCACTTGCATTCAGATTTTGTTTCATACCTGTTGAACAGTTGAAAGTATTTCTCTGGAATAAAGTGTGGATCAGGCTGTAAGCTCAAAGCTTTCCACCACACCACTGCCTACTTAAGATGCATTGCTTTTGTTTCATTTTTGTATTTTTGCAGTTATTTTCTACTTAGGGAAACTGTTGTCTATTGGCTTTTCTTTAATGTAGCAAAAAATAAAGTTTCCCTTAAAATGTATTCAACCTGATAAAAGGAAACTACCATAATAAGCAAAGACTACCATAATAAGCCAAGACAAAATTTAAAAAGCCTTTTGAAGATTATCAGTATAACCCAGGGTTGTACCAATCTGGGGTTAGGGGTTGCAGTGGTCTGTCTATCCCTTAGGGAGCAGTATTTTGTCACTGACATTGCTGGGTATAATTAGCATATGTGACCATAAATATGAGACCACCATTCTCTCATTCATTCATTTATTTGCAGGGCTGAGAGTTGAGCCCAGAGCCTCATATATGCTAAACATACCTCCTACCAATAAACTGTGCCACTGACTCCAGAGGGACTTTTAGATTTCTATAAGTAGTGTAAGACAACCCCACTCCACTCCCAGTTGGCAGGCTTTCATTGCAATGTAATTTATCTAGGTCTAAAACTGTTTCACCCAGTCTGAAGAAAGGGGGGGAGTATGACAGTACAGGTTTTTAGTTGGCTCAATATGAATCAAGACAGCAAAGAAGTGGACAAAAACAAAGAACATGCCTTCATAAAAAGAGTTTCCGTCAGTAACTATGAATTGTCTGACTTAGTATATGAACAACATAGGGCAGATCTCAAAGGTCATCTAAGGCTGGGAAGACAGACTGGTGGTCTAAGTACCTGCCTGGCAAGTGTGAGGTCTCAAGTTCCATCCCTAGCATTTTCATGCCCTGCTGGTCCCCAAACCCCAGGTGACCCATACTGACCGTCAAAACCAGGCATGGTGACACACACCTGTAATCCCAGGACTGGGGAGGCTGAGACAGGAGGATCATTATGAGTCCAAGGTGCATAATGAGACCCTGTATCAAATAAATAAATAAGTAAATAAATAAAAGGTAAAAAAAATTAAAAGGAAATCTAGTACTTTTATAGCTGTGTGGATTTATATAATCCCTAGTCATTAGTTTATTTAAGAAACTTGGGAAAGCGTTATCTCCAGGCTTAGAAAGGCCATATGCATCTTTAGAGAGGCAGTGTAAGGAAATGTTTTTAAAGGAAAGAAAAGAAGAGACAAATTTGTAAAACTTAAATCTAAAAGAATATTTCCCTATTCCCTGTAATAATATTTTTGAAAATATATTAGCTTTTCATTTTTCTTAGGCTAATCAAAAAAAAAAGGATTTCCTTTACACTGTGTTTAAAAAGAATCTTAAAACAAGCTGTGAAAAGGCTTTTGGCTGTGGACTGGGATTTGTCACTCATGCATTATTCAGTGCTCCTTGCTCTGGGTACAACCTGCAGCAGTTTTCTCTGCTCTGCTCATTAGCACCAAATATTTACAGTTTGTGGGAAGGTTTATTTTTTCTATATGTTTTAGCTTGTTTCCTAGTAAATTTTGAAAAGTAATGGGGAGCTGTTTATATAAAAATATTTTGTGTATTCTTCTACGTACATACAAAATAAGAGACCTTAAAATTTTAAAACTGCAAAAGAAAATCAAGTGGGTGGCTTCCTAGAAAATGTGAGAGTGTGTCACAGAGTGAGCATGGTCTCCTTTAGCTTAATGTATGACAATCACAGACAGCAGAGAATTCTCAGTGGAGCTTGAGGCAGATGCACGTATTTGACTTTGTCTATGAAGTGTAGACCTGACTGCTTTAACGGGCCGCTGAGTGAGCTATTGGTTAATCCCTTACATAGGAAAGCTACAAAAGAACAACCTCTGTTCTAAATGACTAGACCAGATGCCTTTGCACATTCACAAGATGCCCCTGACACTTTTCTTACACCCCTGCACATAGATGAATGACATTTGGGGTCTAGTTGCCTGTTACTTTAACAAAATACCTGAGGTAGGCAAATTTATAAAGAAAAGGAGCTTGTCTCAGCTTTAGAATATGAAATGCCTCAAATAGGGCAAAAGCCCCACATCATATTTCAAATCAGGAAACCAGAGAGCTGCATGGAGCCAGACCTACTCTTCAAACCAACCTTCTCTCAAGAACTGAAGCATGCCATGAGAATTAACTTTAAGCTTCCCAAGGGCAGTGCTATCAGTGCACTCAAGACTTCTCCCAGGCCTCACTCCTACTGCCCATCTAGCCTTATACCACATGATCCATGGAGAAACACACTCTAGCCATATCCAAGCCATAGCAAGCTCCCCAGTCGTGACTCAAACTCAGGATCAGAATAGGAAACAATTTGTAAAGGCTTTTAGTCAGTTGTTGATCTCAGACAAAATAATATACTAGTAAAATGCCTAGGAAATGGGAAAAGCTTGGCATGTGGAGCCTGGTAATGGTGTGGATTCCAGTCCTTTTCTCTGCTTAGTTCACTGGTTTCTAATCTTTATTGGCCAGCTACTCTGGGATATAAAATACCTCAAGTGGAGAATTACTTATAGTGACCTTTCTTAAGAACCACATTGTCCACTGTAGAAAAACAACTAATGCTTCTGAGAAAGGCCTCTTCTTGTCCATGAGTGAGCAAATTCAAAGGCGAAGGAAGTTTCATAACTTTAGAAATGAATCAACAATCATTTGAGTCCTTCCTCCTACACTTGTATTTTTCATATCTTGGAAGAATCAGTACATACTTTATTTTAAAAGTCATGCTTAAATGAGTTCCTAGAACATGAAACATTATGTTAGTTTCAGAACTCTATCTAGAATATTAAGAAATTGGAGAAAATTAGTTTTATAATTTTTTCTTTTCTTTCTCTTTTCCTGCTTAATAACTCATTAAATATGATGCTGGGCTTTTTGAGACTAAGGTTTACAAAGTCTCATTGGAGACAATGTCATCATTTTAAATTTATATTTAGTGAAACAGGAAAGAAGGGAAGTCATTAATTAAGCAAGCATGTGTGTGACCTGTACCATAGAGAAGTAAAGCACAATCTGTGCTATCCTGATAGTAGTGATTATCAAACACTCTGTGTAGGGCTGACCAGATGGCTCAGCAGGCTAAAGTGCCTGTTTAGGCAGGTGAAGGGACCAGGTGTGCAGTGCTGGCCCCATTCCTGGGGCACACTGAGATGGCAACTGAGACTAGGTCTAGTGGGGCACACCTGTAATCCTAGCACTTGGGAGACCGAGAACAGGTGGATCACAGGAGTCCAGTCTGTGTAGTGAGATCCTATAGACCCTGTATGAAATACATTAAAAAAAAAAAAAAAAAAGAAAAACCACAAAGACTCTGTATAGTTATGTATTTTAGGTTGGAAGACTGTGTGTGTGTGTGTGTGTGTGTCTCAGATTGCTCTTCGGCGTGAATTGCCTAACAGAAGAATGACTTTGGCAATAAAGAAGTAAGCAGAGTGAGGTCCTCTTTCTTCTTCTGTACATGGTCCTTTTATTGGCATATCTGCAGCTTACCTGCAGCTATCTGGGTCTGTATTCCTTGGGACCTTGTGTTACGGACCCAGGAGCCAAGAGTCATGAAAAGCAAACCGCTAAGCTTCAGAGAGTTACTTTTTAATTAAAAAATCTCTAAGTAGCTAGAAAATAATACTTTCTAAGTATTAATGTGCACTCTGGGCTTGCCAGTGACTTCTTACCATAGTGTCATGTCCAGGATTTCAGCAGCACTCAGCTGAAAGGCCAAATGTGACTAATTGTGTTGTACTACATATAAAAATATGTTAAGAATTCTTCCCTTAAATAGCTCCACTTGTAAATTAATACATTTTGGCTGGGGAGGTTGCTCAGTGGTCTAAGTGCAAGCCAGACAAGTGCAAAGTCCCAGTGTCAACACTGGGTAATGCATACCACACCAGCCCCAGCACCCCAGATGAAATTTGCTGGCCCCAAAACCAGGTACAGTGGTGCATGCCTGTACCCTAGTGCTCAGGAGGCTGAAAAACAAGGATTAGTACAAATCTGAGTTGCACAGAGAGACCCTATACCAAATACATGAATAAATAAAAGTTTTTAAAAAGTTGATATGTTTAATGTAGTCTATATAACATAAACGGTTTGGGAAATATATGCCTATTGACAAATATGCATTTCTTAATTAAAGGTCTACAGTCATAGAAAATCTTTAATATCCATATATGTCTTTCATATAAAAACACAAAGAAAAGTAAAATTCATCTTATTCTTCCCTCCAGAATATATTAACTAGTAGATGTCAATAAAATAGTTCCAGCTCATTCAGAAAACTAAGACTTAAAACAATGTACTTTTTATGAATTCAGTTTTTCTATTTATTTTACTACATGACATATGTCTTTGAAATATACTTCATAAAGTGAAAACCTTTCAATTGTGAGCCATATATTACATATTATATCATACATAATTATGCATATTATAATTATTACATAATCAATATAATAATTGTATTCTATGCATTATGTCTCTAAATCTCTTTAAAGAGGCTTATGTTAAAATATATAGTTTATGGGCTGTGTTCCAATTTTGTGTTTGGATATATGTGTGTGTGTGTTTACACGCATGTGTGCTCTAACCAACCTTAAAATGAAAACTGTTGCAACCCAAAAATCAAAAAGAGGCTCTTTATTTTAGCTGGGCCAGTGGCTACACTTCCTCACAGGTAGAGAGAGTGCACGCCAGGTGCTGTTGCTAGAGGATATTTATGCAGAAACATCAAAGGTAGGGAGAGGTGGGGACAATTGGTTTAGGGCAGAATCACCTGGGATACTGAGTTGGTAAGGTGGGGGCAATTTTCTGGGAACTGCTTTAGGGCACAACCACCTGGGATACTGAACATGTTGTGACTTGACATTTTATAAAACAATGGCCCGTTTACAGAGTAATTTGTCAAGCATACCCCTCCACTGGCAGTTTCCCCTCCCAAGGGGGAATGACAAGGAAGTGCAGAGGGGTCAGGCACAGTGGACAAAGCTGTACAGTACAGAATTTATGATGAACATTTGTTACAGAGATTGTAGAGTTTGTGGTGAAACAAATGGGGTTGCTAAGTACATATAAGGAAGCTCCTGCAAAAAGGGGATAGAAGAGAAACTTGTTGCAGCTTGACATTTGTATGAACCTTATAGGCTTAATGCCAGGGGAAAGTTACAGAATCTTGAGTTCACAGCATTACATGTGGTACAAGATGGAAGTACATAGGGTAAAAATCACAGATTATAACAAAAACGTAATTCAAAATTAATGCTTCTCAGAGAATAGCTTATATGCTATGCTTTATTATCTTAAAGTTCTTTATTAACAACTCTGTGCCCAAATTCTGTATGCTTATGCCCCCAGGTTGAAATATTTATCTTCTTTCAGGCAAGTGGATAAAGGAATAAGTGGTTAGTGAGTTTAATTCACTAAGGTAGCAAGAAGAAAGGGGAACCAACTTCCTTAAGTCAAGATGAAAGAGCCTCCTGCTGCAAGCTGTTAGCTACCATCCCTGTCTCCAGATGTTGTTGTACCATTGCATCTGGGCCAGAGTCAGGCAGGACCTTGGCTTGTCTGTGGATGGGTACATCCACAACCCTTCTCATGTAATAATGGCTCACCAATTTGCGCTCATTTTATTCGCTTGTATGCAAAATGTCTGTGCCCAGTTTTGAAAGAGTTGAGCCAACAAGGAATGTATTACTAGGAGTAGAAATATTCTAGATAGTACTAGAATGGTACAAACTACTAAGAATCACTAAGAAGATACAAAAAATCCGAACAGATCTGTAATAAGAAAAAAACATTTAATCAGTAACCAAAAATCTTCCCACAAAAATCCCAGTTAGCTTCACTGATGAATTATACCAAAGATTTGACACCAGTTGTTTGCAATCATTTTGAAAAATAGGAGAAGAATCAGTACTTCTATTACTCAGCTTTCTTGCCTATGAGATGTAATACCATAACTGAAAGGAGGAGGAGCCCTGGAGATCTCTTTTCAATGAGTAAGAGAAATGTGTGGCCTGGCTTTCTCCTCAGATGCCTTGCAGCCTTCGTTGCCCTACCCTGATGCGAGGTGTTGGCTTCTTTGGAATGCCCATCTCTTTAGCAACCCAGCTCTTCTGGGCCTCCTGGGCCTACTCTGAGTGTGGTGCTTCCTTTCTCATAAAACTACAAAATCACTTGTATTTTTTGCTCCTGATTTTTACTGTAGGGCTGGCTAAAAGTAGGTAGGAGGATCCATGCCAGATCTTGAACATTGGGATGCCCAGAAATCCAACTCCAGCAGATTAATTAGTGCACTGTCCTTCATTTAAGTCACCTGCAGATTCTTAGGATATGGGAAGAATGCAGAAAAATTTTCTGTTAGATTTGTAGCACACATGGTGTCTAATCTACCTGCTGGTGAAACCTGTGTTTCCAAAGGAAGCCTGAGTTTGGCCTTTACTGTCCACATTCCTGTCAGCAATCTGGCCTTTTGAACTCCAACCAGAGTCACCAGTTATGCTCTTCTTAAAGCATTCTGTGCTTCTCTAGCCCACACTTCCAGACCTTCACAAGCTTCATGCAAACTAAGTTCAAAGGCCTCATTCAGACCCAGCCATAGCCACTACTACACTCAGAGTACCGCTTTTCTATCTTAGTATACTTTTCCATCAGTGAGATGTAATACCTGGCACCCACTGCTTAAAGAGTGAGATGTTTATTTGGCTCACTTTTTCAGGTGTTCACTGCATGTTCAGCTGGCTTCCTGTGGAACAAAACTGCCAACCCAAAGCAGCCAGGAAGCAGCAGAAAAGGAGAGGATCTTGGGAGAATAAAAAGCTCTTCCAGGCTATGCCCTGAGCCACCCACCTCTAACTGTGCCCTGCCTCCTAGCACATAAGACTTAGCATCAACGTACTAGGTCTAAACCATGACAAGTTCCCAACTCACTGTAAAAGACCAGTATTACAAACCAGATAAATACTTCACAAGAAAATAAAGCTATAAAACCTTGCCCTTTATGAATATAGACACAAAAACTTCAACAAAATATTAACAAACAAAAATCACTGATATTCAGAAAGGATTATGCACCAAGAATAAGTTAGTTTTAATAAGTTAGTTTTAATAAGAATGCAAGAGTAACTCAACATGCAAAAAACAAGTGTAGGGCTGGAAGATAGCTCAGCAGTTTCAGGGCCTGCCTGACAAGCTCAGGGACCCACATTTGATCCCCAGTATTGTGTGCTGTGCAGGCACAAAACTAGACATGGTGTCACACACCTGATATCCCAGCATGGGGGAGGCTGATATAGGAGGATCACTGAGTCTGAGCTGTGTAGTGAGACCCTATGCCAAAGGAATAAATAAATTTTTAAAAATCAGTGTAAGAGAATATGTTGATGTGGATGACAAAATCCATATGATCATCTAAACATTTGATAAAATCAAATTTTCTCTGTGATAAAATTTAGTTTTAGAGAACTCCCACAAACTGATGAAAGCCATTTACAAAGCAAAACAAAACAAAAATCCAACTATAGTTGATCCTTTGACAAAAGGATTGAATATATTCACTGGAAGAAAGATAGCATCTATAATAAATGGTGCTGGAAAAACTGGCCTTCCATGAAGTGTAAAACTAGACCCATGTCTATCGCTATGCACTAAGTGAAAATGAACCAAAGACATAAATATTAAAACAGAAACATTAAATCTACTAGGGGGAGAAAGTAGGTAGGAATTTTGAAAACATGGGACTTCTATCTAGCACATATGAAAAAATTTTAAAAAGTCAGGACCCCAAAATTCAAATACCAAATTCAAAAATGGAATTGAATATGAATGAATATATACTTCTCAGATGAAAAATGCAAATGTCAAATAAATATATGAAAAAGTGTTCAACATTATTGATCATTCAAGAAATACAAATTGAAACAACACTGATATTTCATCTCACTCCAGAAAGAATGACTATCATGAAGAAGCCAACTAATAATAGATGCTGTAGTAACTGTGAGGAAAATGGAACCCTTCTCCACTCTTGCTGGGAGTGTATACTGGTACAATTACTGTGGAAATCAGTGTAGAGATTCCTCAAAAAGCTCAGATTTCCCCTCCTATTTATCCAGAAAAACTGAAAACATTATTCTGGAGTGATATATGTACACCCTTGTTTATAGCAACACCATTTGTCATAGCTAGATCTTGGAAACAATGCAAATGCCCATCCACTGAGAAATGCATAAAAAGATGTAGATGTAATTTTTTATATAATAGAGTATTACTCAGCTATAAAGGCTTTTATTAGTAAATGGATAAAACTAGAGACAATATTCATGAGTGCAATCAATCAGTCCTGCTTGTATAAACGTCATTTGTCTCATTACTGGAACAACTTGAAAGAGTAAATAAAATCTGAAAACTACAACAGATATTTGGAAGGGAAAGAATCCATTAAAAGGAAAGGAATAACTGGAATGAGGAAAATGACAAAAGAAAAAAAGAGATAAAGAAAAATATATGTATACACACAGGATTATACAGCTGATTTCTCCTGGTCTATTGAAAGGCGCAGTCAATGCATACATTTTTTCTCTCCCTTTTAAATTTTCTCATATTATTTTGACCAATTTTTTATTATTACATCTGATAATCTCAACAACTAGTTTGAAGACAACAATATGCGATATAACAAACATTACTGAACTATCATTTTGGATAGTAAAATTCTGAATCCCTTATATTTTTTAACTGCATTTCATTATCTTAAAAAAGTTTTAAAAACTATGAAAAATACCTGCAGACTATCAAAGATCATACTGCTCAGAAAATACACAATATTATGCTACAATTCTCAGAGAAACATACATGAAACAAACCAAAATATAAACTATTACACTATGTTCCTAATATAAAAATTATGTTTGTTTACAAAACTGCTAGAAAATGAAATTCACACAAATGCCAATAGTATTTATATATAACTAGTTTTAAGTTCAGGTAGTTTCCATTTCTTTCTTTATATTTGCTTATGTGTTTTGAATTTTTACTTTAACAATGTATTTTAGTCTCAATAAAATATATTACAACTAAAAATAGATACCTTTATTGCAGTATATGTAATTCATGAGTCATGGCAGGCAAGGCAGTGTAGTAGTAGGCACTTTGGAACTTGCAAAATACCTTTATTCAACTGGTTTTTAATCTAGTGATGAGACAAGGTATAAATAAGTAAATAGCACAACAACTAAAGGGCAACTAGTGCAGCATCTTTAAATTAATTTCTAAAAGTTACATTGCAAATGACATCACTAATACCAACTAAAACATCTAAAATATCAATGGTTGTTGTCTCATGAATTATTTTTGTGCTTATGGCTTTCTTCTGCTAGCTAATACATGTTGTACGTTTTTCTAAATTTAGGAGACAACCCACTCGGGAACCCCCTCTAGTCCCTCTCTTGGATAGTGGATTCTTTCCCTCAATAAATATGTTCTGCTCATTAAATAAATAAATAAATTTAAAGAAAATGCAAGGTCTACTTCAGGATTAAAAAAATAATTTTTACTTTTCTTTTATATGGGAGTAACACCTAAAATCATAATACATATTAATGTGCAATTACTCCTTGACAATGTAGGAGGGTTTTCTTTGTTTTCCATTGTTTTTTAAAAATTATAAATATGTTTAATAATAACATCATACTTTTCAATAAGTTTATCATCATTTTCTGGTGTTCTGTGGTCTGGTCCCTTAATTTTCTATAAATCTATACTGAGAAATCTGAAAAATAGAGCCAGTAGATCTTGATAAAGTAGACTGAAAATGATCCTTCCTAGAGAAAAACTGTGCACTATTAGCATTTCTTCCATATGCCAGGATGGACAATCTTGATTAAAAAGAAGATTTAAAAAGCCTTGGCTTATAATATCCATGGGGATACTTCTGTGTGATTAGCCTGTATTTCAGGGGAGGAGGGCTTTTCTCAAACTGTATAATTAAATATTGAATTATAAAACTAGGCCAAGATGTAAATATTAACATTAGAATGGGGTATTTTAAAATTTTCTTTTTTAATTTTTCATTTAATTTTAATTTTATTATTATTATTTTAAATATATTTAGGACAGAGTCTCACTATGTAGATTAGACTCAGTGATTCTCCTGTTTTCAGCCTCCCAAGTGCTGAGTTTACACATACCACCATGCCCAGTCTCAGTCCCTGTCTCAGCATAACCCCAGGGGGCAGAGCTGGCATGGCATGCTAGGGAGTGAACCTGGCCTCTGCGCTCTGCCTAAACAGGTGCTTTAGTTCCCTGAGCTATCTGGCTGGCCTTTAGTTTTTTTTTGTTTTTTTTTTTTTTTATTTTAAAGAGAAAAAAATAGTACAATTGATACCAAATTTAAAAATATGATGATAGAAAATTAATAAAGTTTGTTATATTGCATATTGTTATCTTCAAAGTAGTTGCCCAGATTACCAGATGTGGGCATGCCAAATTGACCAAACAATACAAGCACTAACTGTCCCTTTCAATGAACTATAAATTAGTAGTACAATATTCTTAGCTACATGTACATATTCTTTTTTTTAATTTTCCCTTCTTCCTTTTCTTCTTTCCCTCATAACAGTTGTTCTTCACTTTTGAGCAGTTCCTTTCCCTTTATCGTTAAATGTTTGTGGAAGGCCATGGTTGGGCACTGAGCATCTGCAGTGGGACAAGTAGACCAAAGCAAGCTAGAGTTTAATCACACTGACCAAGGTTGGCTGATTGCAGAGGCTCTGAAGCTAATTAACTAATCAGCCATAAACAACTAGTTAAACGGTCACCAATTGACTGACTGTCTGATTGACTATAGCCAATTAAGCTGTTTTCTCTGCCTTGCTTCTGTTTTCCTATAAATATTCTGAAAACATTGTCAGTTAGAGTCCTCAGGGTCTGCCCTGGGAACTACTAGATGCCTGATTCTTTTTTTCTCCAACTACTGTAATTTGCTGGCCTAAGAAATTTTCCTTTTAATACTGTCTACAAAACCATGCAATTAGAGTTGCATGCATTGTAATAAAATCAATTATTTAAATAATGGGATATTATTCAATAACCATCCACAATAACTTTGCTTTTATAGTTCATCTGAAATCTGCTTCTTAAAACCAGAATGTTATATTGAATAGTATAAGAACCTAATCCTGAAAACAAAAACTTAGTTTACATCTGCCTGTCCTGATTAATCAGTGCTAAATAATTGCAAAATAAGGAATAAAGGTAGAATCTTTTTTTATTTTTATTTTTTCTTTTGGTGGGGCCAGGGTTCAAACTCATGTCTTTGCACTGGCCAGGCAGGCACTTGTACCACAGAGCTATCTCCCCAGGCCTAGAATCTCTTATAATAGCTACTTGTATGAAAATGATATTAGTCTGGAAACACAAAGTAAGCTATCATAATTGCTGAATAATCTCATTGGTTTTTAATCTTCAGAAGAATTGACCATCTGCGTATTGCTGAAAATTTTTTCTGTAGTAGCTGGAGGCCAGAGAGCAGAGAGGGGTTGAATGCTTTCTACATTTAAATGTGTTTTTCTGTACGCTTTTATAACACTTTTCAAAACTAAACATCTACTCAGCACAAAAACCTAACTGATTTTGAATATCCTTGATTTGCACAATTGTTACACCTCACACAGCTGGAAGGAATGGTTATGAAACAGGTGTTTATGCTGAGTTTGAGTAGGTCTGATTTTAGGTCAGTTAGCATTACTGACCTGTATTTGAGTGAATCGATCATGACATGTTGTCAGGTATATGGTATATTGTCCTTTATCTCTTCCAACAACTCTAAGATTGTCCTGCACATGCAAATGATACAACAGTTACTGAAGCAAAACTAATGCACAGCTCATCTTTTAAACCTTGCGAATTCTACATATGCCCTAATCCCTGCCCTTGCTATTTAGCAGTTCGACTTTTGCAAACTTACTGTTTCGAGGTTTTCAAGAAATATTAACCTAAATTATTTATCGCGGATTTTTCACTGTATTGCATGATTTTGCAGTACCATACAGTATACATATGTTGTTAAAATTATGTAGGCTTACAAGTTTAGAAAATAGTTAAGAAAAGAAATTGGAAGAACTCTTAACATAAGAAGAGTTTTTAGAAGTGTGGAAGAGACTTATAAATGTGGGAAGCGTTTATAAAACTTTTAAAATACATACATATCCGAAAACAAATACAATGTCGTTACTTGCTGATATTCATTTATCGTGGGGATGTCTGGAGCGTAATCTCTGTGATAAGTGAGGGACCACTATACAGCCATATGAGAGGAAGAATGATCGTGCTCAGGGTGTCTTATAGTTACAGTAAACAGGGATGTTAGCACACAGAGTGATGCAAAAGTTCAACTTTTTTACAAGAATGAGAGATTAGGGTAAAAATCACATCACAAAAAATCAAGTGTAATATTCTCATAGTATTTGTTTTATATACAAACAGAGGTAATTTTTTTGGTTTAATTCCTGATTTTGTCCACTTTTGGAAGTTTAGCAAAGGATTTGTCCATTTATTAGTTTTTGAAAAAACTGATTTGTTGATTATCACTATTATTTTATAATCTCCATTGCATTTATTTTCTAACATAATGTATTTCCTACAGTTTGTTTTTGGTTTTGTTTGCTCTTCACTTTTTTTGTTGTGGAAGCTTAGTCTATTAATTTGTTTCTTTTTTAACATTTGTAATTAATAATTTCCCCTACTCATTGCATTTGTTGTAACACCAAAGCTTTGATATTTTTATTTTAGTACATGGAAAATAGTTTTTTTTTTTTTTTTTTCGGTGCCAGGGATTGAACTCAGGATCTTGCACTTCCCAGGCAAGCACTTATTCCACTGAGCTGCTCGCTGGCCTTTGAAAATAATTTTCTAGATGTTTTTTTCATTTCTTCTTTAACCTATTTGTTAGACGAATTTTGTTTCATTTCCATATATTTGTGAATTTTACAGTGTTCCTTTTCTAATTCAATTATGATCAGATAAAATATTTTGTATGATCTCAATGTGAAAAAAATTTAAGACTTGTTTTGGGGCTTAAAGTATAATCTATAGTAATATCATAATCTCACATCAATAATAGAATAATTCTTTCCCCAAAGTCTCAACAGTTTCAGCATTGCTGAAGTCAAAGGTCACCTTTGAGACTCAGGACAAAGTCAGTTGTAAATGCACACACCTGTAATCTCAGCAATCAGGAGGCTGAGAGAATCTGTGAATTTGAGACCAGCTAGGCTAAGAGAGCTCAAGACCAGACTGAACTGCATAGTGAGACCCTGTCTCAAAAAGATAAAGAAAGGGAAATAAATTTTATAACTTCAGAGCACAATGGCATAGTATAAACAAATCCATTCTTAAACGCAAGAATAGAAGACTAGAAAAGTATAGGATTAGGGTAAATCCAGAAACCAACACACCAAAGAGTATTCCTATAGCCTTATATGCAGCATCTGCTGCCCACAGTGGTAACATGTAAGGTCTGTAAGATTTGGGAAGCCCCAGTCCTACAGCCTTGCCAGTTCTGGACCATAGGATCTCCCTCTTAGGTTGGCTTTCTTCACTGCCTGTAAGTTTCCTTGGCAGAGGTTCCGTATTTCTTGCATCTCTGACTCTTAGGGTCTCCACTGTACCCTTGGGTTCATTTCCACAGCATTATGCGTATTCCACGCAAGGTCATATTGCTGGGACTCCCAGGCTTTCTTTTGAAATTGGAGAGAAGCTTTGGTAACACCACAACCTTTGTATTGTGTATGTGTTCAAAACCAGCAGCTCATGGAGAATCCCATGGTCTGCTGCCAACTTTAGCAGTAGCTGGGCTCCTCTGGTCCATGGCTATAGTGATCTCAGAGTATCTGAATGGCTGAACATGGTGAAAGAAATTCTGGAGAACCAATTTCTAGGTGGCCTTTCTCAAGAAGAGGTCCTAGGAATTCTCTATGCAAATGAAAGTTTTATACTTTTCCACTTTGGGGTCTGAAATAAGTAGGACTTTACTGATTTTTGAGGTGCCCTCACAGCATATTTGTGTCTTAGTTCAAAATTCTTGGTTTCTTTGAAACTATACCACTGTGATTTTTTTTTTTCACCAAGAACAACTCTTTTGGCCCAAAATACACACATGGAGACTTTTGACCAAGATTTAATTTTTAAAATACTTACTCTCTTTTTTGCTCACTATTAAAAGCAGTCAGCAGTGTCCATACCACAACTTGAACACTGGGCTGTCTTTAAATCTCCTGTGCCAGATGAATTAGTCCACCAGCATTACACTTAACCTCCTAAAAAGTCTCAGGACATAAGCAAAATGTAGATAAATTCTTTGCCACAATGTAACATATATGGCTTTTAGTCTATTTCCCAATAGAAAATTTGATTCCAACTGAAGCTTCCTGAGCCTCGTCCTTGCTGTCCACATACCAGTCAGTTTTCTGTTTTTCTGAGTTCTGACCATACTCACTTGTGAAGTTCTTATAATAAGCTAGAGCTGCTCTAGCTTACACCTCTAAACCTTTCCAAATTCCTCTCATAAACCAATTAAAAGGCTTCTGAACCACATGGTCACATACAGTGCCAGTGATAACCACATTTCTCTCTATATTTGTCAGCTTTCCTGTGCTCACACCCATAATTTAAAAGAGAGGTTTCATTGTCTTGCCTTTCCAGAAAGTTCAGTCTATGATCAGCTGGCTCCAAATTAAAACTTCACAGCAGAAAGATTATAGTGAAGCAAAGCTGCTCTCTTCCTAGTAGAAGCAGAGCAGAGGCACAATACCAGTGAGATACATACCTACTGAAGTCATACTCCCAGTGACCACCTCAATCTGGACCCCACCTCTTAATAGCATATCCAGCTGTGAATGCCATGAGCACGACGCCCCATAACTCAGTGATCTCTCTAGAAATCTCTTGCTCCAGTCACATTGACAGTGAAGTTTTATCGTCCTATGTTCCATTTTGACTCACCTCTCTTTCATTTCATTTCATTTTTTAATTATTAGTTATATTATGGTTGGCTCAACCTGCCCAGGGGGTGGGGCAGGCACAGTATGTGGTGCCAGGGATTGAACTGTTGTCCCTACAGTTGCCTAAGCAGGCACTCTAGACTGCTGAGCTATGTCGTCAGCCCCATCTCTTTCATTTTACTATACATTTTAGTATTTTTCTTAGAGGTAACTCTGGAAATTATACTCAGTATACTAAAATTGTAATGAACTATTTCAAATTTATAGCAATATCAGTAGTACATAATACTCTATTCACCATTTTGACATGTTTAATCGTTGTAAATTATATCTTTAGGTATTGTTGGCTTATCAGTTTTGGTTTTATGCAATTGCCTTATAAATCATATAGAAAAAAAGAGGAATTGTAAATCTAAAGTCAAAAATACTTTTTTCTCTTAATTATCTTTACTTATATTCATTTCCTCATTGTTTGAATTCTGTGTAGATCTTTTCATTTCATCCTGAAGGATTCTCTTTTGCATTTCTTAAAGGGCAATGTTTGGTAGAGACGAAGTCCCTTCATTTTTGTTCATATATAAGTAGCTTGACTTCTTCTCCATTCTTAAAGGAGTGTTTTACTAGATAAGAGCTTGGAGGGAATGGGCATTTCCCTTTTCGTTCAGGTTTTGTATGTGTCATTCAGTTGTACCGTGGCCTTCATGATCTCTGCTGAGAAATTAATGCATGATGATCCCTGTGATATAGTGCATATGGCATTTTTTTCTCTCTTGATAGTTTTAGGGTTTACCTTTTGTTTTTAACTCCTTAATAATTTAATGATAAGGCATCCTAGTGTAACTCTTCGTAAATTTATTCTACTTGGAGTTCCTTGAGCTCTCCTATGTACAGATTTGTGTCTTTCATCTTGTTTCTTCAGATATGTTTTAGCTTCTTTTTTTTTTTCTCTTGTTTGTTTTTTGTTTACTTTTGTTTGCGACTTCAACTGTGCATGTATTGGGCTGTTTGATGGACTATCTCAAATCTTTTAGGCTTTATTCATTTTTCTTCATTCTTCTTTATTCTGTTCCTCAGAATAGACACTGTACTCTTTCATGAAATATGAAAGTATGAGAGGGATAAAAGCCAAGGTATTCTTAACTGTGGTTATCTACATTAGAGAGAAAAATAACTAGAAAACTAAAGGAGATGTAGAATGATTATGATGCAGATTCATACTATACTTTCTAAAGATTTTGTGTTTTTGAAACAGTTCTTTTGATAAAATACTATAATTGAAAAATACATGAGTAAGACACTAGTTTGTAGTAGTTCTGTGGACTACGGTTTTGGATAAAAGAACCTCTTGCAAGACTTCAAAATTCTTTTCTACACATTGGTAAGAGAAAAATGGATCATATCCAACTTCCTTCTAGCCTCAGCCATGTGAGATTTGACTTATGACAGGCATGTGTCCTTCTCTTCTTCCTCTCCTTCCATTTTTATCATTATTTTAGTCTATCTACAGTAAGATGGGGCTGGGGAGATAGCTCCATGGCATCAGCGCCGGTCTGGCAAGTGAAAGGATGTGAGTTTGAACCCCAGGCCCACAAAAACCTAAAGGAATAAAAAGAAATAAAAATAATTAATTAATTTTTAAAATAAAAATAAGTACAATAAGATGAGAAGAAAACAAGAGCAGTGCAAGTTAAAGAAACTCAAGTAGATTATTGTAATGAATAAAGTATCTGTATTTGGGAGACCCAATTGTATGGTTTTTCTTTCTTACAAAAACATTAACTTAATACAAAAATCAGCTGAACATCATCTCTGATAAATGTGTAAAATCAATTTTTGACCAGGTGATGCCAGGGACTTTTAAACACAGCTAAAATACATCTAGTTACCACAGTGTGGATTTAGAAAAACTGATGAAAAGTTTAACAAATAAGACTTCTTGTTACCATTTGAAAATAGAATGTTCAGGGCCAGCAAGATAGCTTAGTGGACTAACATGCATGTTTAGGCAAGCTTACGCAAGTGAAGGGACTGTGGTTTGATCCTCAGGGCTGGCTGAGTCTGCCATTGTCCTGGCTTGGTGGCACACACCTATAATGCCAGTGCTGGAGAGGCTGAAAACAAAAGTATTACCATGAGTCTCACCTGTGTAGTGAGACCCTGCAACAACCAAATACATTAAAACAAAGAACAACAGCAACAAACCCAGAATGTTCGGCAGCAACTTGCAATCCTTTTTATATCATTCACTTTCCAGGTTTTTCTGTCAAGCATTGGATAGCTGTCTTAGTTACTCTTCTCTCATTGCTGGGACAAATACCCAACACTCAAAATGAGGGAAGGAAAGATTTATTTAGCTCACAGTTAATTGCTGGAGGTTTCATCCCGTATTCACCTGACTCCAAAGCAGGGTGGCACATGGCAGAGGGCAACCTTTCATGGTGGCAGCTAAAAGCAAGAGAGCCAAGAGATCTTACAAATTCTAGAAGCTGCCCCATGACTGCATGAGGCTTTGGAGGGACACCTATGTACATACCATAAAAATAGCTTTGCTTTTGTAATAGGTAGATTACCTCATACCATTTATCAAAAATCTACTTTTTTATACTTTTTAGGAAAGTAGGAAAATTAATAGAAATTAAATTGAAACAGGGAATGAGCATACATTAATATTATTTCAGTTAAACTGACAGAAGCCTGGATAGCTTGATGATGTTATATATTTTTTTTTAAAATTTTTTAATTTTTTGACTTTTTGAGACAAGGTCTCACTATGCAGTTCAGGCTGGCCTTGAGCTCACTTTTGTAGCCCAGGCTGGTCTTGAACTCACACTGATCCTCCTGCCTCAGCCTTCCAAGGGATTACAGGCATGCACCACCACACCCAGCCTTATTCATTCATTTTTGTAAAAATAAATGTGTTAAAGTCATAAAAATCATACAGATGTTCTGAAAGTGGAAAACGTTCTATTACTACTATGAATTTTACACCAGAATAATAGAAACTCAAAAAAATCTGCCTAACATTTTAGAGCAGTCTATTGGAAAGACGCCTGGATCTAAAGTCTGTTAAGAAAAATCGTTAAGAGTAGCAGTCCTCAAACTTTATACTTCATCAGAATTACTTGGGAGTTTGTTTAAATAGACTATAAGGTACACTGTTTATAGTTTCTGAGACAGTTGGTGTGCATAGGAATAAAAAATTCCTTTTTCTAACAAGTTTTCAGATGCCATTGATGGAATCACTGACTTAGATCAAGTGACATCCAAGATGAAACCTGAAGGAATATCTAGGATTTAGTTGAATTAATGTTTGTATTGCTATGGGGCTAGGGAGTGGGCAGTAAGGTAGGTGGAAGGAGGAACCTTCAGGGCTTTACCAAAGAAAAAGTAGTACAGAGGCAAAGAGAAACAAGTATTTAGAGGCTTTTACCATAGGGTAAAGGAGCAAGGACTTGGATGAAGAGCTGAGAAAGAATGTGAAGTAGCAAAACAACATATCCAGAACGTGATAAAGAAAGATCATGTGGTTGCATCATATAAAGTGGGTTAAAGATGGGTAAGACCAGTAAGGAGATTAGTTGGAGAGCTATTAGACGAATGAATTGTTGGCCAGGAACTATATATTAGCAGTGAGCATGGAGAAATAGGAACGTGTAAAAGATATTTAATATATAGAAATTATATTTTCAGTGATTCATTTGATTGTTGGAATGTGAGTGGACAAGAAAAATCAAAATTAGGATTGGCCAGATAGCTCAGCCACCTAAAGTGCCTGCTTAGACAGGCACAGGGACCAGGGTTCGGTCCTCATCGTTTTTCTCTGGCCCCAGCCCCACCCCAGGGGTATGCTAAGTCAGTGATTCCTGAATCAACAGCATTAATGTCATCTGGCAGGTGTCTGTGATTCCAGAGCTTGGGAGGCTGAAAACAGGAGGATCACTACGCATCTGATCAATGCAGTGAGACCCTGTACTAAATACATAAAGGAAGAAAAATAAAAGTCCATCCCCACATTTCTGCTTTGTGTACTTAGGCAAAATCAAGGGAAGTGATTGTTTTCATGTCCAATAGACTATTTCATAGAAGTCTTCTCTTGGAGTCAGGAGAGTGAACTGAGCTGAAGACAGAGATCTGAGACTCCCACAAGTAGATGGCAGCTGAAACTGGGAGCATGTGGAATGACATGGGCATGGTATGTCCATGAGAGTGGAAATGCTGATATTTGCAACATACTTTCCAAAGGCTTCCCTTTAAATGACAGTCTAGGGAAGACAAGTCTACAAAGGCAACTGAAAATGACCTGTGAGAAAAGTAGGAAGAAAATCAGGATAATGTGAAATAATGTGGGAGCCAGGTGCCTCATCCATGCCAACAAAGGGAGAGAGCTCAAATAAAATAAAACCTCCCAATACCAACTAGATATTAGGAGAAAATAATTGATAACCTAAGTACAAGAACTTGCAGTGGAGTTGTATGCATTTAAACCAGAAACCTGTGAAAATGAGATGCTAGGAGTGGATAAGTACAGCAGCAGACAATTCCTGAATTGCCCTTTTATTTCGTCATTTTAGCATAATTTCCATGTACTTATCTACTATTGGTAATGATAACTGAAATGATCCTTTAAATAGCCCTTTTCTTTCACATTAAATTCTGGCACTTTCTTTTCTTTTCTTTCATTCTTTCTTTCTTTCTTTTTTTTTTTTTTTTTTTTGTATTTTAGGAAAGGGTCTACAGGGTGCTGAGGGTCTCACTACTATATCGGACATGTAATGATCAATCTGTTTACACCCTCACAAGAGCTGCGATTACAGGCATGCACCACCATGCTCTTTCTCAATTGCCTTCTCAGCCCACCCCGGGGGCGATGCAGGCATGGCAGACCCTGGAATCGAGCTATTTTGAAGATTTTACATTCTGGAACTTTCTAGCAATCTTCTCATACTTACTACTGCTGTGTTTGAGAAGTAATAAAGATTCCTAAACAGATGGCTGCCTGATAATGTCTACGTGAGAAATTTAGTGACCAGGACCGACCGAAGAGCTCAGCGAACTAAAGCTATAATCCTAGCTCTTGGGAGGCTGTAAACAGGCAGGTAACTACACATCTGATCTAGTAGTGAGACCCTGAACACCAAGTAGACCCTTACCTAAAATACAATAAAATAAAATAAATTTCAAAAATAAAAAAATTAATGACAACTTGATAGATTTATTTCATACAAATCATATTTAGGATTTCTTTTTTAGGATCTGGTTTCTGTGATTATAGTCATGTAAAGTAACAAGAGCTCATTTAGTAAAGATGTAACAGAACTTCCTCATTTTGTTCAAGGAGTGCTAGAAAGGATACATCTTATTCCACTTTGTACAACAAATATTCTAAAATGCCTTGATTTAACTACAGTTTTATTATGTTTACTATTATTACAAAGCTAGTGAAATCAATAATGGCAGACTCATGAGAGTTTTGCTCTCTAGAAATGAAATTATAAGATTTATGGCAATCTTGACCTTTCAGGATAGATAATAAATACCCAAAGGGTCACTTGGAAAGTAGGAACACTTTTCATAATTTAGAAGTGTGATTTCTTGATTAGAAGATCACCAAACTCATATAGAGCTTTCCTCTGTAATCAAAAATTCATCTGATTAAGGGTTATTTTAAAAGAGAATTGTTTAATGAATCCCCTGCTACCTTTTTTCAGGTTCAGAGTTTTAAGGAGGATTGAGAAAATATTCAAGTTTGAGAAAATAAGTTATTTTTTCTATCTTGGCCAAGGAAGGAAAATAAAGCTAACTATTTTTCTCCAAGCTGGGATTCTCAACATAACAAAGATTTCTTGCAGAACTTTGGCATTCCTAGATGTTGGGTACCAAACTTCTCTGCAAACTACTTATACCCACTACTCCCAAAGGCAGCTTACATGTCTCTGCTTGATACTGTATGTGATTTTCTTTAACTACAATACCTCCTTCTATTTTGACTACTTTCCTCCATTTTCCTACATATTAGTATGCCTCATGATTCAGATCAATTATATTACATTGGATATGTGGACTTACTAACTACATGTAGCACATAATAAGTGCTGTTTCTTATAACAGCAATCTCAAACTTATTTCTAGATTATAAGCTTCTAGCAGATAAGAATCATATTTTATGCCTCCCACACTTCTTAGCATGGTACCCAATACAGGGTTGTTACTGCTTTTTAATTGTCACCATATTTCAGATAATCTAGTTAAAAGTAAAGTTTCAATTTGGAACAATACTCTTTCTGCCCAAGACAAAATAAAAAAAAAAAAATTAAAAATGAGTCAGGTTCTTTTTTGATAACCTAGTAATTCCCAATTTAGAATTCAACCAGGTACAATGAGAAATAATAATGTGTACATACTAACTGGAAATTTCTCCCACAAAAAATACTTAGAACTTATGGAAAAAATATTAATTTTCCAAGAAATTTCTGTCATTTTTAAGATAGTTGTTTGAGTTTTTATTTAATTATAGATTTCTTATGCAAAATAAGATTCATAATTGGCTCATTAATTAATAAAATTGTTTAAAATAAAGAGAGCAAAAAGGGCAATCTCCCAGTCTCTCAAGACCCCAGCATAATATTTCCAGATCTGGAGGAATGAAGGGACACAGCAGAATGGTGCATGAAAAATGGCCACTAGCATTGTCATGGCACCAGAAAAAAAAGCCATTGCTGTGAATCTCTGGAAACCATGAGGCTCCTTTTCAAAAAACAAGGCTCTAGTCCTGCTCTGGGTAGACACAAATAGAGTCATTCTTGTTTACTACAGCTTAAAATACACCTGTATTAGTCTTCTGTTTTGAGTTAGACCCATAATGCAGAAAATCTTACCAAAGCTATGGTTCTTAGGCTCCCAATAATTTATCTAGCATCCCTCTTTGCTGACTTCCTTCTCCACAGGAAACATGAAAATCTGACCTGCTCCTTCTTCACTCCCAACCTAATAGCAAAGTTACTCTCTTGATAAATCCAACAAGCTTCTTCTCATCAAACAGGCAGCTTATCAATAGAATTCTCATCTCCTTGTCTTCTGACAGCTTTGTTTATTCTTCAACTTAGCAAGTGAGACACAACACCCCAAGGTAGTTGATGAGCACGTAATCACCAGTAGGTGGGATCTACTGCCTCTTTCAGAAAGTAGAGTAGCTATGTGAAGACAGAGACCTTTGCTCCTTCAGTATGCCAAATGAAAGAAGGAAAATATACATTAGTTTGGATAATTTTATTGTCAATTTCTGCAGTCTTTTGAAAGGAACAGTTAACACTTAAAATTTTTTATTCTTGTTTTTTTCCTTTTTTGAGTTTCTTATAATCTCTTTTCTATTGCTATTGCTTCTTTTTTGACAAGGGCCTGCAGACTGACACACTTGTTTAAGCGTCTGCTCAGGCAGATGCAGTCAGGCACAGAGGACCTGGGTTCAATCCTCAGCTCTACAACTGAAACCAGACATACTCTGAGGATATCCTCAAACAGACCAAAAAAAAAAAAAAAAAAAAAAAAAAAGGCTTGCTTTACTTTTTTTTTTTTTTAATGAGTCTTACAATTATATCTGGTAATCTGAACAACTAATTTAAAGATAGTACCATGTAATATAGCAACCACTGCTGAATTCCTATGTTTTTGCTTAGTGAAATCTTGTTATCTTAGTTACTCCATTTCCGGAAACTTGTAATCCACATGGTCAGGTTAGTCACAGCAACGATCCCACTCCTGCCATGTCTTAGTTACTTTCTACTCTTGCTGGGATAAATACCAGACATTCAAAATGAAAGAAGGAAAGGTTTATTTAGCTCACAGCTTGTGGAGGTTTCAGTTCATACTCCACTGGCTACAAGGCAGCAAAAAGCAATGAAAAGCAGAGGAGGAGCAACAGCTGTGGCATCCAACAAGCCCCTCTCTTCCAAATTCTGTGCCAGTGCAGAGCTCCTCCAAAGTGGCATGGCAAGCTCCTCCAAAGACCAGGACTTCTCCAGGGAAGAGGTCAGGGCAGGGTCAGACTGAGCTGCTCCCACAAAGTCTTCAACTCTTTGTATACACTTTTTGTGGTGAGTCACTCTGGGGTGGCGCTTCTGGCCCTAGAGTGGATCTAATCACATCCCAAGGCAAGCCATCCGCATCCTGCAGTATGCGGCCCGCCCTGCCCGGAGCCAGCCCAGCCCATCCAGCCAAGCTTCCTCAAGTTGACACAATATATCAACTACCACACTTGTATTGCTTCAGTTTTTTTTTTTTTTTTCTATCACTATTTTTTATTCTTTAAAACTAAAACTGTTGGTAAATTAAAACAAAACAAAAAAAAACAAACAAAAAAAAAAAAACAACCACAAATTATGAGATAAGGAAATGAGATAGAGATTAGGGCATAAAAAACTGGCTTGGGATTTGGGCATGGTCTATTAATTGCAAACTCTCAGAACATGTTCACAGAATAGTTCTCTACCCTTTCAAATGGAGCCAGAGAATATTTTCTCCTGTTGCTTTCACTAGAACTCCACTAAGTTATCAGTAGGATTACGTAGGCCTGTCAGCCTGAGGCGCAGAGACAGACAGCTGCCGCTGAGCTTCTTTCTCTTCCTGTGTTCCCTCTTTCACAGCAGTCTGCTCTTACATTTTTGCATCGTCTTGCAGATGATGAATTATTTTTTCCTGCATTCTGGTTGTTTTTAAAAGATCCTTTCTTACTCTTTCACTGGCTGCAACTGTGTCTTCAAGGTTGGAAACTCTATCTTCATTTTCGTTCATTCGGCTCTGCCAACTTGTGATCGAGGTTTTATTTTCTTGTATATCTCTTTGAAACTGTTTCATG
>PVJA010016779.1:0-42823 GCA_004027025.1 Myocastor coypus
CTTGAGCTCACTTTTGTAGCCCAGGCTGGTCTCGAACTCGCATCGATCCTCCTGCCTCAGCCTCCCAAGTGCTGGGATTACAGGCATGCGCTACCACGCCCGGCTAAATTGTTTTTCTTTAGTCATGCGTTATTTGTGAATTGTCAAGAAAAGAAAATTTTTTTTATTGTAGTCAGTATTTTCTTACTCCTTTTTGTAGTTAAATCATCTAGTTGGAGGCATTTGCTGGAACTAGTAAGGTTTGTTTTATTCATTGACCTAGTTCTGGAAATCAAACCCAGGAGCTAGATTTGTACTCTTCAATAGGCATTAGCACTAGAGACAAGCACTCTGCCATTTGGGCTCCATACCCAAGTCCAACAGGTACTATATTTTTTCTAAGAGAACTCTAAATATATTAGAAAAATAAGCCATTGGCATTCATGTAGAATTATTACCAAGCATCTACTATGTATCTAGTTTCTTTAGCAAGAATAAAAAATAGGTATGAATACTGTTTGGTTTGTTTTTGTTTTACAGAACTGGGAATTGAACTCAGGCCCTTGCGCTTGCCAGGCAAACACTTGTTCTACTGAGCTATCTCCCTAGCCATGAATACTGTTTTATAGAAACAGTATTCAACTTTCTGTTGCAAACAGGGTGAATGATATGATAGAGGCTACACATTATCAGCTCAGAAGATTTCATTGTGTATTTCTTTTTTTTTTTTTTTTTTTTTTTTTTGCGGGACCGGGGTTCAAACTCATGACCTTGCACTTGCCACGCAGGCACTTGTGCCTCGGAGCTATCTCCCCAGCCCCTTCATTGTGTATTTCTTGTCCCAGTTGTGCACTCAGTGTCATGTTGGTGGCTTGAAATTGGCTAGACTGGAAATATTTGTACTGTAGAGCCAGGTTTGGTTCTGCACACCTATAATCCCAGCATTGGGGAGGATCAAGTAAATTAGAGGACAACATGGGCTACATAGTGAATTTGAGGACAGCCTGAAAACTACATAGTAAGACCTTGTCTCAAAAAGTATATATATTTGCACCATGGAAATTAACACATGATGTAAATCTGGGAAAGAAAGACAGCAATTTGCTATATGTCTACTATGTGTCAGGCTGGTTTTGGGGTTTTGCACTGAGCCAGATCCCCAGTGCTTTTTTCTGGGATAAGAGAACAGGATCTTGCTGTTCTCAGGCTAGGCTCAATTTGAATCCTTCCTCAACCTACCAGAGTGCTGGGATTATAAGCATGCACAGCCATCTCTGCCTGGCTCAGGCATTTTATGTGTATAAGACAGGAAATTATGTCATATTGTATTGCATCATTGCAAGACCTTGTCTCAAAAACATCTCTAGCACCAAGAAGAAAGGTCAACTCTTTATGGTACATGCTTATAACCCCAGCATTCTGGGAGTCTGAGTCAAGAGGATCATAGCATGGGCAAGTTAGTGACCTAATGAGACCCTGTCTCCAAAAAAGAAAAAGAAAATAAAGCATTATTAATACTCCTGGAAAAGCTGATTTTATCCTCATTAAATAGTCTAGTCAAATATTCTAATATCTCTTTAAATACCTTAGTTTTGTTCTTGTCCTTTTAGGAGGCTTGGGAACAGAAAGAAGATGATGACCTCAAAAGAGCTACAGAGTTGAGTCTTCAAGGTATGGAGATAGCTTTAATTACATTTTTAAATGGTAAAATGTGTTACACATAGACAAGTATGTGAAATGTTTTTTTCATTTATTTTCTTTATTATTATTGGGGAAGAGTCTATAGGGAGGGTGTTCACGGTCTCATTACTAGATTAGACTTGTAGTGACCCACCTGTTTATAGCCTCCCAAGAGCTGGGGTTACAGGTGTGTGTCACCACACCCAGTCTCAATGTAAAATGTTTTTAAATAATAACAGACTTAAACTCCTCTCAGTGCAGAAGTAGAATCTCAGAAGTTATCTGTAGGCAGGCATAATGGCACACACCTGTAATCCTAGCACTGTGGAGGCTGAAGCAGGAAGATCATGAGATTGAGGCCAGCCAGAATTTTTATTTTTATTTTTTTTGTTTTTTGATTTTTGAATTTTTGTTATTTTTTATTTTTTTTATTTTTTTTGTCTTTTTGAGACAGGGTCTCGCTATGCAGTTCAGGCTGGCCTTGAGCTCACTTTTGTAGCCCAGGCTGGTCTCGAACTCTCACCGATCCTCCTGCCTCAGCCTCCCGAGTGCTGGGATTACAGGCATGCGCCACCATGCCCAGCCCCCAGCCAGAATTTTTAAAATGGTACCCTTTCTCAAAAAAAAAAAAAAGTTTGTATGTCTCTTCTTTATTCCTTTGAGAAGAACTATAATGTTTTTAACATCTGTATTTGTCTGCTCTTTTTTACAGTTCTAGTATCTATATTGGTATCTTTCAACAATTTGAAAAGAACCAAACAGCAGTGACTAGTGGTGGCACATGTCTGTAATCCCAGCATTCTGGGAGACTACACACAAAGATCATAGGTTGGAGGATAGCCTGAGAACTCAAAGGCTTAATGAGAACAAATTAAATTAAAATTTAAAAATGAAAGTTAAAAAAAAAGTGCTGGGGATGTAGCCCAGTGCAGAAGCCCAAACAGTCTGTCTTTTCAATGCAAATATAATATTATCTCTGCTAGGATTCCTAAAACAGAATGTGGTTTCAGTTTTCTCTTGAATTTCCAAAAACTCACTCTAGGGAAGCTGGTGGGCAGTGTTGTGAATGTTGAATAGTGGAAGGTTCACATGGTCCTTGTTTTTGGCAGAGCTGATATGTGGGCAAGTCCTGGGAGGGTCACAGAAATGTCTTGTTATAGGGACAGAGTTTTTGTGTGTTTCTAACATTAGGGACCTTTCTTTAGCTCTCTTCAGTAGTGTAAGGTGTGGAATGAAGGAGAGACTAAGGACAAGGCTAAGGATCTAAGCTAGATACAAGCATCTATCTTTAGGGTTAAAAGTAGTAAGCTGGTGGCAGGATGGCTGTTTGCAGTCACAGTGCCCAGTCTGGCTGTCATCCTCTGTTCATGCAGATACTGTGGATCTCTCATTTGCTGTATCTCATTCTTTTTTGGTCTTTTTTGAGACGAAGTCTCACTATGCAGTTCAGACTGGCCTTGAGCTCACTTTTGTAGCCCAGGCTGGTCTCGAACTCGCACCGATCCTCCTGCCTCAGCCTCCCAAGTGCTGGGATTACAGGTGTGCGCCACCACGCCTGGCTCCTCGTATTTCATTCTTCCTTTCTTTATTTCTTTTTTCTTTTTTTTTCTCATTTCATGTATTTAGTAGAGTCTCACTACACGCTGGCTCAGCACACCCCAGAGGCAAGGTTGGTGTGCCATGCAGGACCAGGGATCAAACCCTGTTCCCTGCACTTGTCAAAGTGTGCACTTAGTCCACTGAGCTATCTTGCTGGCCCTCCTTCCTCATTTCTTATATGCTTGCATTTTTGTAAAAAAAAAAAAAATATATATATATATATATATTTTTTTTTTTTCATATATATTTTTTTATATCATACTTTGGTTAAGAGAGCATAGCACTGGGTAAAGTGGCACCTGCCGGTAATTTGCCAGATCCTTCAAGTTTTTGTATTATTTTATGATACAGAATTTAGTGAACTGGGATTACTTATAATATATTATTTTCCAGTTTTATTCCTTTCTTGTGACCCCTTTGTCATGTCAATGTGTGATAGAAAAAGGAACTTTGACTCCAACTCTGTAGTTATTCCCCAGAATGAACTGAGTGATTTGTGTATGTGCTGCCAAAGGGAGCACTGACCTGAGTAATTTGAACTGTGATATTGTTTCAATTTTATCAGAGTGATAAAATGTGTTTCTCGAGCTACTGTTATCTTACTATTCACATCTTTTGCAAAATTTTGCCTTTTTTTCAGAGTTTAACAGCTCTTTTCTGGATGCACTGGGCTCAGATGAGGATTCTGGAAATGAGGATGTTTTTGATATGGAATACACAGAAGCTGAAGCTGAGGAACTGAAAAGAAATGCAGAGGTAATGTTTTAGCTCTTAGCAGAAGTACTCAGGTCAGTAGTGTTACTTCTGTTCTTTATACTGGAAGAGTTTGTCTGTTGTCCACCACAGGTTTATTTCTGCTATCAAATCTCAGCAGCGACTTCTTCAATAAACAAGACTTGATCAGAAAAGGGAAAAAAAAAAAAATCTCAGCAGCCATCAAATGGTCTTTTTTTTTTTTTTTTTTTTCATTTTTTTTTCAAATGGTCTTCATTGTCTCTTCTGCATTTTTCATTTCTTACCTGTTTATCTCAAAGTTCAGAACAAAACAGAAATAATATTCCAACCATCCTGCGTCCATTTTAGATAAGACCCTGAGTGTGCATATGAGTAAAGACGTTGTATGTTAAATACCTTTCATTCCACCAAGTGGCTAAATGATCTGTATAATCAGTGAAAATTGTTAGTGATGTAAGAATACATTGGTCCTTTTTTACCTTTCTCTTTCCTTAAATACCACTTGCCTATTTTCTGTGGAGGTGGGGAGGAGAGAAAGGATCTTACTGAATCTCACTGTGCAGTTCAAGCTGGCCTTAAACTGACTTTGTAACCTACACAGTAAGCCTTCTGCGTAGGCCTGGAGGGTGCTAGTATTAGAGAGGTGTGTACCACCACACTTGGCAATTTTTTATTTTTTGTTTGGTTGTTGTTGGTTTTTTTGGGAATTTTTGTTTGTTTGTTTTTAAATGTGTTTAGTAGAGGGTCTACAGCATCTCACTACACAGATTGGACTCATAGTAATCCTGTTTCAGCCTCCCAAGCTCTGGAATTGCAGGCATACCACCACACTCAATTGCTGTCTCAGCACACCCCAGGAGCAGTACCAGTGCTGCACTCATGGATGGATTTTTGAGGGAGTGTTACTATGTAATTTTTTTTTTTTTTTTGGTTACTATGTAATTTAGGGTAGCCTCAAATAATGATTCTCTGACTTCAGTCTCCTATGTACTGAGATTACAGATATTCCCTCACAATGTCTGGCAGAGTAGTTGTTGTTTGTTTGTTTGTTTGTTTTAACTGAATAATAATTAATGATTGAATTGCTATACCACCAGCCTGTTAGCTATTATTATATTTTTTAAAGAACTTTTTGGGGCCCGGCGGGATGGCTCAGTGGTCTAAAGCGCCTGCTTGGGAAAGCTTGGGCGGCTTCAGGGACCGTGGTTCGATCCCCGGCACCACATGGTGTGCCAGTCCTGCCCTCAGGGCGGGCTGAGCCGGCCATAAAAATGAGTGAATAAACAAACAAAGGTTCTGAAACAAGAAAAATAAATAAATAGATAGACAGATAGATATCTAGATAGATAGATAGATAGATAGATAGATAGATAGATAGATAGATAAATAAATAATTTTTTAAAAAAGAATTTTTGGGGGCCCGGCGGGATGGCTCAGTGGTCTAAAGCGCCTGCTTGGGAAAGCTTGGGCGGCTTCAGGGACCGCGGTTCGATCCCCAGCACCACATGTTGCACCAGCCCTGCCCTCGGGGCGGGCTGAGCCGGCCATAAAAATGAGTGAATAACCAAAGGTTCTGAAACAAGAAAATAAATAAATAAATAAATAAAATTTTTAAAATTTAAAATTTAAAAAAAAAAAAAAAGAAGAAGAAGAATTTTTTATTTTGCCGGGCATGGTGGCGCATGCCTATAATCCCAGCACTCTGGAGGCTGAAGCAGGAGGATTGGTGCAAGTTCAAGATGAGCCTGGGCTACAAAAGTGAGCTCAAGGCCAGCCTGAACTACATAGTGAGACCTTGTCTCAAAAAGACAAAAAAAAAAAAGAATTTTTTATTTTATTTTATTTTTTTCTTGTTTCAGAACTTTTGTTGTATATTTATTTATTTTTATGGCTGGCTCAGCCTGCCTTGAGGGCAGAGCTGGCACCGCATCTCGTGCCGGGGATCTAACCGCGGTCCCTGCAGCCGCCCAAGCTTTCCTAAGCAGGCACTCTAGATCACTGAGCCATCCAGCTGGGCCTCTGTTAGCTATTATTGCATATATTGTTAGTCCCAGCTTTTCTTTTTTATGCTTTAATCCACTGAGTCATCTCACGAGCCCCGTTTTTCATTATTATAGATAATGCTATCTGAATAATTTGGTGCAGCATAGCTTCTTTATATTTTTTTTTCTTTTTAATGATTTCATTATGTTATGTTATTATATTAATTCTTGGACCAAAAGGTTCAAACACTGTAACAACCAGATTTCATTATTGAGCCTAACAGTGGTCTATCCTACACATAGAACATGTCTTTTGACCAGCGTTCAAACTCACAACCTTGCATTTGCCAGGCAGATGCTTGTGCCATGTAGCTATCTCCCTGGCACCCCTAGAACATGTCTTTTGTGTCTTTTCTTCTTCCCTCTGTTTGTTCTACTTTTTCTCTTATATCCCTCAATAAAATATTATACTATTATGCTCAGATAAGTAAACCCTGCACTGGGGCTTAACTATGTTAGCTTTGATAATAAGTTCAAATCCAGTGTTATACTTTTATTCAAATGAGAAGTCATACCCACTCCTGTTTTTCAGACAGGGACTCTCCCTCATTCCTATCGACTCATCAGTGTCGTCAGTCACATTGGCAGCACCTCTTCTTCAGGTAAATGGGTATTGTCAGTTGCCTCTTTTTGTTATTAAATTTAAAAGCTTTTCCTTGATCACTCCCAATATAAATTGTGTTAACAGATGTAACTACTTATTGCAGGTCATTACATTAGTGATGTGTATGACATTAAAAAGCAAGCGTGGTTTACTTACAATGACCTGGAAGTATCTAAAATCCAAGAGACTGCTGTGCAGACGGATCGAGATCGGAGTGGCTACATCTTCTTTTATATGCACAAGTAAGAAACTGCCCAGTACCACCCAACTGACTAAAAATTAACCTAAATTCTTTTTCAAGAATAAAATGTTCCCACATTACTTGATTGGATGCCAATTTTTTGTTTTTGTTTCAGGGTTATATCTCCACATTTCCTTGTAAATCTAGAAGATTTTCTGTCAATGTAGCATTAACAATTCTTTGTATACACAAAAAACTATTAGCTGCATAATATTATATAGATGTAGAACTCAATACTGTTTTATAATATGCAAAAAGATACTTTATCATAAACTTTTATGCCCTTGTACTTTTTGTTTTGTTTTGAGATAGGGTCTTGCCATGTAGTTCAGGCTGGTCTTAAACAACTTAGCCCATGCTGCCCTGAACTCATGGTGTTTCTTCCTGCCTCTGCCCTCAACCTCCATGCCTTGAAATTACAGGTGTGTGCTACAACATGCAGTTTAGCCTTGGCCTTCTAGTTCTATCTAGATAGAAGATCTGACTGATATGAATGGAAACTGCATAGTTTGTTTTTTGAGACCTTGCTATGAAGTGCAAGCTGATCTTGAGTTCACTTATGTAGCCTAACCTGGCTTTGAACTCACTTGCCTCAGTCTCCCAAGTGCACCACCACATTTGGCTGCATAGCATTTTTATTACCAGTTCAACCCATTCTCAGAAATTATTATTTAGGGATTTAAAATGGTGGTTGAATAAAAGGGGCATTTATTGAGTAAAATACAGGCATCAAATGCAATTGTGCACACTATCAGTATCCCTTTAATGTTGCTTTTTCTCTTGTCTGTGTTTTGGTTCTGTTCCCTAACCTTCCTGTTGTGTTTTTTTGTTTTAAGGGAGATCTTTGATGAGCTGCTAGAAACAGAAAAGAACTCTCAGGCACTTAGCATGGAAGCAGGGAAGACTGCCCGTCTGGCCTCGTGAGGAAGCTTCCTCGGCAGTGTGCACTGCATTTTCTCTCACTGCCACCGGTGTCACCTTTCCTCTGCCCAAGGGAATTTGGAATTCTACTTGATGCGGGAGCAACAAACAAACAGCTCAGGGCCAAACCAAAAGACAAAATTGCAATTATGTAAAATACTCCATTCTATTTTATGGACTTGTTGGTCTCCTCTGTAGCTGATTATCCTTTTTTCTCCTATGAGAGTGGTACTTCATTTTGTCTTAGGAATACGTGTTGTAAATAAATAAATACATATATATATATATATATGTATATATATATATATATATATATATATATGTATGTATGTATGTATATACACATGCAGGATGAATGGAGCCTTAAGGAGTTGGGGTGAACCACAAGAGTGTGCCTGCTTAAAATTAACTGCAAGCCAGGCGTAGTGATGCACCACTATAATCCCAGCACTCGGGAGGCTAAGACAAGAGGATTGCTATGATTTTGAGGCCAACCTAGGCTACACAGTGAGTTCAAGGGCAGCCTGAACAACATAGCCAGACCCTGTCTCAAAAAAGAGAAAATCTTACAAGAAGGCTGGAGAAAAGTAAGAGTGTTAGACATTCACCTGGAAAATGTACAAAGATACAGAAATCAGTTGGCTTCATTTAAATCTGTCCTTTGTGCATGTTTCTCAAAAGTAAAATTCACTGGAAAGTCAACTCTCCATGTTATGCTAACCACCTTTTACCCTCCTTGCAAGAGGCATTTCTGTTGTCTGACCTGAGCTTCTTAATAGCTTATTCTTTTAAGTTTTATGAATCTATCTATGCCTATGCTGTTTACATGCAGTTCCCAAGAAATGGATTGTTGGTGCTTTGAAATGTGTTACAGTCCTATCTTTGGTATTCATTATACACCTCACGTTTTTCTCTAAAGAGGTTTCTTGACACATTTTATCCTGTTCATATTATTTTGATGGTGAAATTAGAGTCTTTTATTTTTTTTTCTATCATGGAGCAGATATGACCCTAATGTGTAGTAGCCCAAACTTTTTTTTTTTTTTTTTTTTTGTGGTACTGGGAATTGAACTCAGGACCTTGTGCTTGCCAGGCAAGCACTTATTCTACTGAGCTATCTCCCCAGTCCTCAAACTTCTAATAGAACGGTCATATTGTTCCAGCTGGGATGCTCTTGGAGGGACGCTTAGGCAGAAGAAAAAAAGGCTAATGCCTCTGCCTCTCAAGCAGAGAGGTCAGAAGGGGTGGTGCTGTGTTGCAGCTCATACCCTGGACCATTAAAGCCAAAGTCCTGCTGCACATGTGGGATTAAGTACATGAGCTGTAGGAAAAAACTTGAGCATTTGATTACTGTCTGGCTTCACCCCTAGAACAGGGTGAGAATTAAAATGTGACTTGTTTGGGTAATCCCAAGAACTGTAACAAAGGTGCATGATATATTTTCGTTCTAGGTGCTTTGAGTTGAGGGTGAATGGAGGTGCAGGATCGAGTGCTGCCTTAATCGCTTAGCTGAAACACCCAGCTAAGGTCAGCAGATTTGCCAGCTGCAGGAAGGGTGGCTTGAGGCAGGCAGAGTTCTGTGAGACTCAGTATTAGAATCACACATAGTTCAATATAGTAAAATGAAACCTTCACTTTTTTCTCTGATTTTTCTTGCTTTTATTATAGATGAAGGCATTGCTCTTAAGTTCTTAGGGACAAAACACATCAGGTCTTTAGAGGGAAAAAAACTTGTTAGAACTCATCACGAAAGATACAACACATTTTATGAAAGATTGCCTTCAGAGCCCTGCAGTGCCCCCCCTCCCCCTTGTGTTCTGATGGGGTCATCTATTCTGAAATTTTGAACCTTGGAATTGTAAATGGCCTCAGCACTTTTGCTTAACTACTGATAAATGTTTTGCTTCCTGCCATCTACCAGCACATGTTACCTTAGTGAATGTTCCAAAATGGTATGGTGGTAGTTATGTGGAGTAGTTTAGAGCAGAGAGAAATGTTCATGTTAAGTTTTTAAATTTTTGTTTTCTACCAAGAGCCTTTTTTTTGTTTGTTTTTGTTTGGTTTTCAAAGAAGCATATTTCTCATAAATGAGTGCAGTGGTGGTGATTAAATTCTTCAGTTACTCTATTTCTTGTCTCTGCATTTGAAAACTTTGTAAAATGGGGAATGATGTGAAGTGAGGTTTGCATTAAAACACAGAAAAGCAAAATAGCGCCATAAAATGAGATGGTCTCATGAGCAGCTCAGTGGAGTTGCTTTCATAGCTTCCCTGTGTGTATAGTGTAGAATGCTTGGCATAGAAACTTTTGGCTTGACCTTCATGTCTTGGGCAGGACTTGTTGAAAATAGGTTACTAGAATATATGAATTATCTCAGTGCTGCTCCTTGCAAATCTGGGGCTTGAATTTTACTCTGTCCTTTGTTGTGGCCTTGTGAATCTTCCCCTCCCCCCTCCCTCTTTAACTTACTTTACTATAAATGGAGATTTCAGCTAGACTATATTGACAAGGGTTGGGTTTTTTGTTTGGTTGTTTAGTTGACTGTATATATTTTTAAATTATGAATAGATAATATATATCTATATAATTTTTTTTTCCCCACAGTGTGATCAGTGTGCCCATAGTTGGGGCTTGGATCAGTTAGCAGGTTGGGGCCAAGAAGAGGCAAATTGGATGGTAACAGAGTAGTACTGAAGTTCTAGGAAGTGTGCCCAATTGTGAACCTATTGACCATGCCAAATATATGATACATTACTTTAAGTGACTGAATTGGAATGTTGCATCAATTGATTTTGGACACAATGTTGAGATCTTAGTTGAAATTTTTGGAAGAGAAAACTAAATTAAAATTCAAACTTGTTGATTTCTGTTTTCTAATATTATGGAGAGTCAAAGTTGCGTGTTAACAGATGTCATTTTAATATTCAAGACTAGGCTGTGAGAAGATAATTTTTGTAGAAGTATAATGTTTGTACACCTGTTTTATCTCAGTAGAATAAAATAAGCAGATCCACTAGTGGATCCACTATGATCTCCTATTTATATTGATTCCAAAACTGTTTACTTACTGTGATGTTAATTCTGGACCTAACTTAAATAGCTCAGCAGCAAATATAACAAATGTGTGTTTACATTTTAGAAAATACGGTTTTGCTACAGATCAGTTCGTTAATTCCACATACACATATTAAACTACACTTCTTTTTCTGATCAAATACAGAATCATCTACAAGGCTTTATGATTTAGAATCTTTGCCAAAAAAAAAATCTATGAACTTATTCTTCAGTATCACACTTAGGAAAATAATTGTAAAATTGTGATCTCCTAAAGAGGGTACATTGAAATAGACACTACATTACCCTCCCTCTTTTCCATCCTCTGGGTGTGACTATAGCAGACAACCTTGGTTATGCAACCTTTGTTTCCTGTTTGATATAATTGACCCTGGAGGTGGATTTTCACTTTAAATCTGAGGAACACCTAGAGCTCCAAGTACAGGTGGATCTCACACATATAGGAAGGTTTTTAGAGATGGTAGCAACTGAGCCCCAAATGGATATCTGTGTCCTAATTGTCCCATCAAGATGGATGTGCACTTTTCTCCCCATCTTGCTTTATATCTGTTTACTCTCTCTTGCAGCTATGTACAGACACAGCTGTCTGCTCTGTATCTTTGATACCACTTCAGAATTCTTTTTTCTCTATTGATATGTGTTAATAACATCTAAAAAAATATATTTTATTGGAAAGCTATAGCTAAGCCTTGAAAGTTTTGTGATAGAATTATTTCGCTATTTCACCACAATCATTGATTCCTTTATGGCATGCTTTTGACTGCTAGACTTCAGGCAGTCTCATTCTATTTATACACAATTAGTAAATTGTTTCTTTTCCATGTATACAATGTGTCTGAGATTTTGAAGTTTTAGTTCAAAGTGTGACAGTATGACTAAGCATTTAGAAGCCAGGCGTGATGCACACCTGTAATCCCAGCACTTGGGAGGCTGAGGCAAGGAAGCTCATGAATTTCAAGGCCAACCAGGACTACATAGTAAGTGCAAAGCCAGCTGAAGAAAGATACTGTCTGTTAAAAAAAGGCATTTGATTTTAGTGACGTTGGACTAAGTATAGAGATTCAAAGTATAGGTGTGCCCATTGGCATAAAAAGCGGATGAGGAGGTGGAGTCAGGACTCAAAGTCACCAGGTCAAATGTCAGAACAAAGGAATGTAGCCAAACCGATCTGTTTCAGAGACCACATGTAGGTGTGCAAACCTCCAGTCCCCAGATTCCCTCCCCTCTGCATTTCATACCACCTCCACGTCAGTAGCCTAGCATTGGTAGCTCTGCTTTGGGAGAGACCAGCAGAAGTAAGGTTTCTACACTTGGCTAATGTGCCACTCCCAGGATTGGTAGCAGCTTTGACCACTTTGTGAGGGTTTGTTTTGTTTTGTTTTGTTCTTTGTGTTTATAGTGACTTTTTATTCTGATTTTTGCTGTTTTATCTGTGTTTTAGCAGAATTGTACCTCTGGATCTTTCATGGTTTTTTTCCTTTTGTTTCCTTTTTAAATTATACAGAGTTTTTTGGTGCGTGAAATTAAAGCCTTTATTAATCTGCTATTGGTTTGACTGTTAACTTCTAAAAAGGACACACTCTTGCACACATCTTTAACACCAGTGTGAAGTTGTGGACATCACCTTGTTGACTGCCTGCCAGGGCTCACCCAGCAGCCTGATATTAGGCAATGGTAACCAGGTTGCTCTCATTTTCTTCTGAAGAGCCTATGAAGCCTTACAGAGGCTTCTGGTTAACACTGCTTCTGCCTTGTTAGAGTGGGACAGGGGATTAGTAACCATCAGCATTTCATTTCATGCTTTGCTTTAGGCTTCAGGCCTAGAGCCAGTGGGTGTGCTATTTTCACTAGGTACTATTTAGTGAATATTGTGTAGTCCAGGAAGGCAGTCTCCTAGGCCATTTAACTCTCCAAAGGAGTTCTCTTTCACATAGCACCTGAGTAAAGTAGTGAGGAAAGCACCTGTGAAATGCAGAGGCCATTACTGTGGGAAAGATGTAGAACTGAACAGTGCTTCAGCCCACCTGCTGTAGATATTTTTTTAAAAAGGCAGTGCCTCAGAGCTGATGTGAAGTGTTGGGCTGCCCCTCTTAAGGAGGAAAAGCTCTAGAATAAGATGGTTAAAAAATGATGTGATGGTCCAGGAGACAGTCTAGCCTCCTTCAGGTCACAGGCTCCTTGGGGAGGTAACTTCTTTCTGTGAAGGAGTAGATTACTAAAGTGGCATTGCCACATCCTTCCGCCTCACAGGCAGCTAGGAGTGTTCTCTTCAGTTGATGTGGGACTAAAACCAGTAATTACAAAACCTCGAAAGCAGGGTACAGTGCTGTCATACAACCACAACTATTTTTGCTTCTTAAAATAGTCCCTTTTCTTTCTTAAGGTTTTGTTGCTTCCACCGAGGCAGGGCAGAGAAGGCAGCTGGAGTCATTCCCAAAGCCTTAGTAAAATCTTCAACAGATAGGTGCTCCTAGGAGAGAAAAGGGCCCAGAAGACAAAGGTCACACTCTCCTGATTTGTGGACTGAGTCATACAGGTGTGGCAGACAATAGAATGAAGAGCAGAAGCAAACAATGAGAGCTAGGGAAGTGCCAGGGATGAGGGCAGCAGCATTAGGGGTTCCATGAAAGGTCATAAACAAGGTTACTTTTATTTGTACAAGGGTAACATGTTAGTCTGCAAGTAGGAATTAGGACCTTTGACTTAGCTTAAGGAGTTACTGCTTTTTATTTTTTTTATTTTTATTTTTTTGGTGGGACCAGGATTTGAACTCACGACCTTGCACTTGCCCAGCAGGCACTTGTGCCTCGGAGCTATCTCCCCAGCTCCTGCTTTTTATTTTATTTATTTATTTTTTTATTTTTATTTTTTTTTTTTTTTTTGGTCTTTTTGAGACAGGGTCTCGCTATGCAGTTCAGGCTGGCCTTGAGCTCACTTTGTAGCCCAGGCTGGTCTCGAACTCACACCAGTCCTCCTCCCTCAGCCTCCCGAGTGCTGGGATTACAGGCGTGAGCCACCACACCCGGCTCAAGCCCCTGCTTTTTAGACTTTTTTTTTTTTAATGAAAGTACTGCTACATAGAAAAAAAAAAGCTATGGGGCAGAGAGTCTGATTCATCTGCCTTCATACATCATATCCTGGCCCACAAAGCAAGCATATGATCCCTAGACTTGAGCATTTGCCCAGTATGGATGGACAAGCTTCACTGCCACCATGGGACATGTGGCTCTTCAGCCTTGGGGCAAGTTAAAGACCAGCTGCAAGCGAAGTAGACCAAATGGTCCTGTTGGGCAGAGCAAGCAACAGTTGGACATGAGTGCTGCTGAGGCATAAAGACTGGCAAATCCAAATACAGTCACTTCCCTGTCAGTGGGTTCTGCGTCCATGGGATCAACCAAGATTGAAAAATGTAGGGTAGAAGCTTGTACTGAACATAACTTTTTTCTTACAAAATTCACTAAATAAGCACCAGTGAAATAGGGTGGTAAAGCTCTGGGGAATAAGTACCTGCTTAGGCATGCAGGGCCTGGCCCCAGCACCACATGCCGTGCTAGCCCTGCCCCAGGCACACTGAGCTGACCACTGAGACTGGGCATGGTGGCACATGCCTATAATGCCAGTGCTGGGGAGGCTGGAAATAGTATCACTACGAGTCCGATCTGTGTAGTGAGACCCTGTACCAAACACATGAAAAAAAAATCCCAACATATGACCACTATTTAAACAATTTATGTTGTTGTAGATTTTTTTTTCTTGTTTCATAACTTTTGTTTGTTTATTCATTCATTTTCATGGCCGGCTCAGCCCGCCCTGAGGGCAGGGCTGGCACAGCATGTGGAACCGGGGATTGAACCGTGGTCCCTGCAGCCGCCCAAGCTTTCCTAAGCAGGTACGTTAGACCACTGGGCCATCCTGCCAGGCCCCTGATGTAGATATTTTAAGTCATCTAAAGTATTCAGGTGACATGTGCCTATAATCCCCATGCACAGGAGGGTATGGTAGATCACAATTTCAAGACCAGCCTGAGCTCTATAGCAAGTTTAAGTCTGGCTGAGACTACATAGTGAGACCCTGTCTCACAGTATACAAGAAGGTAATCAAATTATATGTAAATACTATCCCACTTTATATAGGACTTGAGCATTCTTTGGTATTCTGGGGTATCCCAGCAACAATCCTCCACAGATCATGATGGCCAGCTGTGCTCCTGTTTTCAGATGCTGAGCAAATGCTCAAGAAAGTCAAGGTCGGGCCTGTAAGAAAATGATCTAAGTGCCTGCTTCCAAGCATCAGGACCTGGGTTTGAGCCTGCATATCACATGCTGCACCAGCCCTGCCCCTGGGCACCCTGAGCTGGCCAACGAGACAAAGTACGGTGGCACATGCCTGTAATGAGGCTGAGACAGGAGGATCACTATGAGTCTGAGCTGCATAGTGAGACCCTCTACCAAATACATTTAAAAAAAAAAAAAAGTCAAGATCATCCCATTTCAATACAGGCTTTTCTGCACTACCCTGACTCCTGCCTTTACTAGTCACAGGCACACTGAAGAGCTCTTGTCTTCCCTCCTGGAACTGCAGTTTTCCTTAGATGGTGGGAGGGTAGCTGCAGAAGGGTGACCCAAGCAGGGGAAGGATTCTAAGAGGAGAAGCCAGAAATGACCAAAGGATAAATCAAGAGACAAATTTCTTTTGCCATGTTGGGTAGAAAGCAAAGTATCTAGATAAATGATTTGTGCTAGGTCATTTTGTTATTGTCTTTTAAGATAGGGTCTCTGTATGAAGCTCAGTCTGGCCTTGAACTCACTTTGTAGCCCAGGCTGGTCTAAATGTAACTTTCCTGCCACAGCCTCCCAACTGCTGAGATTACAGGTGTGTATCAAAGCACCCAGCTCCTCTCACCTTGTGAACGATCAAAAGGTTAGATTGCAGTTTTACCTTTTTACTCTTAGCTTGGAAATTCATTCACTACCTGTCCAGGCCTTGGTATTTTGGCTGTTAACCCTGATATATCAACCTCATTGGCTTAAGAAATGCCTAGCAGATTAGTTAAGGACAATCCTGGGTGTAGCAGTGGGTCATGAAGTACGACCTAGATCAGTTCCTTCCTCACTCCTCTCTGGCTCTGTTCTTGTCTGCTTCTAAGCCACTGGGTGTTGAGCACCCCTCCTGCCATGATGCTCCCACCCTGGAGCCAGCCAGCCATGGGCTGAATTCCTTAAAACCATGTACCAAACTGAACCTTTCCTCCTTTCAGTTGTGGTATCCCAACCACAAGAAACCTAATACAAGGATCTCCATAAGGCAGAGAACTGACTGAAACCACCTTTGTTCCCAGCTCTAAGACAGTACTATCATAGTGCTGGCTAAGGCAGCTAACTACCCTCTAGGTATACCCAAAGAAGGGCCCAAATTAAAGTAACTATAAAACAGCGTCCTGCATCCTTCATCTCTGCTCCCACAGGTATGGAGAGGTAAAAGGGGTAGGGGTGAGCAGTGAGCTTCCTTGACATCTTGAGCTGCAGCACTGAAGTGGAGTTGCCCTAGGGGACACCTGTGGACTCCCAGTGAGCCCTGCACTGCATTGCTCCTTTACAGACACTGGCTAGGTTTGAAGCTCAGGTGGGTATGCTGCCCCAGTTCTCTAGCTTCACCTCTTGCCCCTAGACATTCTCTCCCCAAGGCTCCTGAGAGCTGGGTGAAGACTTTATTTTGGAAGAAGAGAGTAAACAATCACTTTGGGCATCAGAAGATTCCTCACAGCCCTTACTGCTATGTCCTGGGGCCCTGCAAGAGCTGCACAGTGCCCTCGCTAAAGGCCTCAGCCTGGCTCTGCCGGGACTCCTGGATTCTGACCTTTAAAGCTAGATATCAAGGACTGCCCATCCCAGTGGACTTGTGTCTTTCCATGGCTTGTGCTCCTGAACACCACGGTCTTGCCCACTGACTACCAGCCTCACCCATATCCACCTCCCTGAGGTTTATACTGGGGCCCAACCCTTAGATTATGTTCTGTCTACTGCCTGCAGCCAAGCCCACCACCCCACTCTTGTCACAGTCCCCATCCGAGCAACCAGAGAGGACCTGAAACCTCACCTCCACACTTGATAATGAACTCTCGGCTCTCTCACAAGGAAACACAGTACTTCCATGATTTAAAAAAAAAAAAAAATCAGTTACAGATAACTGATTTTAAAATCTGAGGCTTTCTCAATTGGGAAATTTTCTTCAACTGCTTTGAGCATAGTGAACTATCTTCAACATTGGTTGCCCTTCCCTTTATTTTATTTATTTTTTTTTTTTTTTGTCTTTTTGAGACAGGGTCTCGCTATGCAGTTGAGGCTGGTCCTGCGCTCACTTTTGTAGCCCAGGCTGGTCTCGAACTCGCACCAATCCTCCTGCCTCAGCCTCCCAAGTGCTGGGATTACAGGCGTGAGCCACCACGCCCGGCTAGCCCTTCCCTTTAGAAACACGGAATATGTGTCCTTTATGGGCGTGTAACATGATGGGAAAGGTAGCACTCAGAAAACCAGATTTTTTCTTCTTGTTGTCGTTGTCTCACTATGTATTCCAGGCTGGCCTTGAACTCACTGTGTAGCCCAGATTTTGCCTGGATCTTGTGGTGATCCTCCTGCCTCAGCTTCCTGAGTGCTTCATTAAAGGCATTCATTACCAGGCCTAGCTAAAAGACCTAGTTCTTGGCTCTGGCTTTCCAGCTAGCTAGTTAGCATCACAAAAACCATTTCCCTTTTGGCTGAGCCTGCTTTGTTTTGGATGTAGAACAGGCAGTAACAGCTTTCATTCATAAAACTTTTTATATTGGAAGATCTGGGCTAGATGTCACCCTTACTGGGAACTCCCTGATGATACAGTGAGGACACAGGTGCCTGCTGGGCTGCCAGCCACCAGCCAGATGGGAGAATCCAAGAGGGCACAGGGCAGTGTCCTTCAAGCAGTCATAGAGCACTGCCTAGCGTATTGCCTAGCAATGCGCGTGGACCTGAGTTCAACCCCAGGAGAGAGTGTGGGGGAGGCCGGGAGGCAAAGAAGAGCAAGAAGGACAGAAGAGAAACAGAAGAAGCAGGAGGAGGAAAAGGAAGAGGAGGAGGAGGAAGCCAGGGCAGGCAGGCAAAGAGATTTTGACAAGATCTTCTTGCTGTCCTCCCATCAGACCTGCCCGTACACTGCAAATACCAGCTGAGCCATGTGCTGAGTTGTGCGCTCCAGCTCTGCCCCAGATCCTCTGAACTGCTGCCCTCCCCAACATGCACCTCAATCTGGATGAGTCAGAGCCTCACAGGGCTCTCATACTGCCTGTCCTGGTTGCTCTTGCCACCTTAACCTTCACTCAGCAACTCAATACTTTATTTCAACTGGGAATTGAATTGAGGGGCCTCCACACTGAGCTACCCTGAAACTTGTTTTATAATTTTTTTTTTTTTAATGGCTTTTTGAGACAGGGTCTCACTGTGCAGTTCAGGCTGGCTTTGAGCTCACTTTTGTGCCCAGGCTGGTCTCGAACTCGCAGCGATCCTCCTGCCTCCCAAGTGCTGGGATTACAGGCGTGAGCCACCACGCCCAGCTATATAAAATGTTATTTTACAACAAGGTCTTAATAAGTCCTTAAGTTGCCCAGGCTGTTTCCAAACTTGCTATCCTGCCTCAGCCTCCCAGAGCTGCTAACTGACTTAGCACCATCTTTTAAATATGTGAATGTGAACTGAGTGTGCTGATGCATGCTTATAATCTCAGTGCTCTACGTGGCTGAGGCAGGAGCATCCCATGTTCAAGTCCAGGCCATCTTGGAATATTTAACAAGACCCTGTCTAAAATAATCAACTGTTTAAACAATCCTGTTCACATTTCAAAAGGAAATTACTGACTAAATCAGGCTCTTTTTTGTAATACTCTCCCTAGCCCCTGTACTTTACCTTCATGACACTTAACATGAAAATGATTCGTGTGTTCAGGGACATGAACTGGCAGGAAAATAGGAGGGACAGCTCTGTCTTGTTCACCAGGGTGGCCCTGGAGGTCAGACCTTCAGGTACTGTCAGGGAGGGGCACACTCACCTCCTTCCTGCTGGGGTCCACACCCTCAGGAAGCTCCTCTACTGGCTTGTTCACTAGCTGCTCCAGTGGGAAGATGGGCAGAGACCCAGGCATGAAGCTAGTTTGGACTGTGAACGTGTTCAGTTTGGGATTTGTGATCTCCTAGAGGAAAAAAAGTCAGAAATTAGGGCACCACCTTCAGGAAGACTTCCAGGGATTGAATCCTACAGCTACTGGCCTAGTAGTCTGTACCTGACCAAAGGGTCATTTGGGTGACTGTTTTATTCAGCGACTTATTAACTTCTTCATAGCTCCCTCTAGAGTTTGAAATCTACTTGGGTATTTATGGCCCTCTCTCGTATCATACATTCACTTGGCCTTGACCTATCTGTCCTTTCCAGGCTGTACCATTCATTTGCCAAGAACGTTTTGGTGAGCATGGTGGGATTCTCAGCTTCTGTGTGCAGGGCTTGTAGGTGTTGACTGTACCATGCGCCCAGGAAATCGTTTTCAGACCCTTGATGGTGTTCTGTAGGGTTGCTTCTGTCTTGTCTCCCCTCTGAGCCCATGAACATATTCCCATACCCCAAGCGTACCTCAGTACGCTTCTCTGTTAACTAATGGAAAGATCAGAGAAGGTGCATTTCTCCTGCTGGGAGAAGGGATCTCAAGGGCAAGAGTGTGCGGGGAGATGTCACTAGTTCTCAAAGTGCAGTCCTTAGGTGGTACTGGGGGTTGAACCTAGGGCTTTTGCACTGTGCTACATCCCCAGTCCTTTTTCTATTTTGAAGCAGGATCTCATTAAGTCACTCAGTTGCTGGGCCCTTTATTTAAAACACAGATTCCTGGATGCAGAGCAAAACTCTATAAACCAGAAGACTTAGGAGTCCTGAAATCTGCATTTTAATATTCTACCCCATTATCCAGATACCTCCATGTAATAAAAATCAGAACCTGGGGCAGGGAATATAACTCGGTGGTGCAGCACCTGCCTAGCATAGACGAGAGCCTAAGTCTGATCTCCAGCATGGTGAAAAATAACTGAAAACCATTTCAGTAGGAGGCAGAGAGACAAAATAGCCAGAGGTTTTGGAGTTAAACAGTAAGAACTTCCAGAAGAAGCAGGAGGAGAGAAGAAGGACACAGGATACAAGATCTCCCATGGAACATTCTTGGCCCTGACTGCTCCCTGGCCACCTGCTCTGCACTCACCGCTGTGATCTGGCTCCAGTCCTCAGAGTTTCCAAGCTCCATCTTCAGGTCCTCGTAGGATTTGGAGTTCTATGTGTAAAGTACATAGCATATCAGATCCAGATCTTGCAGAGTAGATAAAAGACCATTTTCCTTACAGGATGTAAGGGCCTGAGTCTGGGCTAGGAGTTGAGAGGGCAAGCCTCAAGCTGAGGCCAGAGGAGGCCAGTGGGAATGGCCCAAGGGGCCCAGGCAAGACTGGCTCTGTTCTGGCTCTGCCTGCCCTGGGTAGAGAGGAGTGAGCCCCTTTCACCCCACAGAAGCAGCTTTGAGAATGCTCCTGCACTGCTCAGGCTCCAGGGTGCTCAGAGGTTCTGGGGTGCAGGACAGGAGCCCTTCCCTAGAGGAGAGCAGGGAACAGAAGGGCCCTCCTTGCAGCCCACTTCCAGGGCCTGGAACCCAAGGAAATGCAAGCTCAGTTGGCAGGAAGTGGGGTCCCAGAGAGATGGAGGCCTTAGCTGGTGGCTCTGGGGACTCTAAATTACACAACAGAGGAGTTCAGGGACATAGAGAGCTTATATCCTGAAAAATGGTGTGTGCGTGCATGTGTGTGTGTGTGTGTGTGTGTGTGTGTGTGTGTGTGCACGCGCACAGGAAGACTGGTAGTGCATGGGCTGAATTTAGTTTGGAAACGGCAAGACAGCAAATTCTAAAGTCAGAGCTCAGTGCCACCTTGCTGCCTCAGCCTGGCAGCTCCTTCTCTTCCCAGGGTTGGCACTGGCTTCTCCTGTAGCTCATTCCTTCATTCATGCACTCACACAAGTGATGCCGCTCAAGTGCTGGGAATGACAGGTGTCCCCTGCCACACTGGCTTCTCTGTCCCTTAGAAACACTGTATCTGCTGTCAGCACTGCCATAGAGAAGTCTCTGTAGCAATGGGAATGTTCTCCTACCTACACTTTCCAGTAGGGCAGCCACTGTTCACAAGGGCCACTAAGCACTTAAATTGTGGCAAACATGGTCTAGGAAGCTAAGGCAGGAGGACCACACAGGGTCGAGCTCAGCCTGGCCAACTTAGAGAATTAGCAAGACAGTCTCAAAACAAAGATATTTAAAAAGGGCTAGCTCAGTACAAACATCCTGGATTCCATCCTCAGAACCAGGGGAAAAAGTGACTATTTACAAAGGGACTGATTTTTTTTTTTTTTTTTAATCAAAGTCTCACTGTGTAGTCCAGATTGGCCTCAGACATGCTATGCTGCTCTGGCTGGCCCCAAAATCTTCATCCTCTTTCTTCTGCCTCTAGAATACTGGGATTACAGCATTTGCCACCATGCCCAGGTGAATTCTAATTAATTTTAAAATATGGCTTTTTACCTGTAATATATAGGACCTTATCTATCATATATAGCAGCTTGGCTGTACATATAGTATACAAACCACACACCACAGTTAGCCTGCTTTTGTTGTCATTTTACTTTTATAGTACTAAGGATTGAACCTATGACCTTCACATTGAGCTATATTTCCAACCTTTTTTATTTTTTGTTTTGAGAAAATATCTTGCTAAATAACCAAATTGTTCAAGTTGGGCTGAACTTACAATCCTCCTGCCTCAGCCTCCCAGAGTGCTGGGATTATAAGTAGTATGTACCACCACAACCAGTTTAACTTGTTTGTTTTATTTATTTATTTTTGTCATTTTGAGGCAGGGTCTTGCTATGCGGTTCAAGCTGGCCCTGAGCTCACTTTTGTAGCCCAGGCTGTTCTTGAACTTGCACTGATCCTCCTGCCTCAGCCTCCGAACTGCTGGGATTACAGGTATGCGCCACCATGCCCGGCAGTTTAACTTGTTTTAATAAACTGGCTTCCCTATACCTTGCTAGGGGCTTAATGGCCTTCCTACAGCCTTAATTTTCACTCTTAAGCTCCCTATTGCCCTTTCATAAATAAGCAGATCATAAAACCCAAAGGAACAGAAGGGCTGTGAGAGGTGTCTCCCCACACCCCACCCCAACTATGCCATGAGATGGAGATGTGGAGCTGTGAGGACCAGGCTGGGCTGGGGCCACTTACACTCCACTTGAAGGGATCCCAAGCCAGAAACCAGCCCGTGAAGGTGGGGGGCTCATGTCCTTGCTTCACCACAACAATGGGGGTGTCGAGGTCTCGGCCACTGGGGTGCGTCTTGAGGTACTCCTGCGCGGTGGTGGCTGCAGCCTTCTTCTCCTCCTCATTGGAGTTCTTACCAATCCAGAAGAAGACCTACAGAAAACCCCAGCCATCAGGAGTTCCTCTCCTCCCTGGCCTACAGTACCCTGCCTCAGTGTACCCCAGAGGTCCACTAGTAGAGCCCTGACCTTGCCACTACCCAGCTAAATGACCTGATCTCTATCCTATTCTGTGGCCCCTCTGGACACAATCCTCTCTCCCTCTTTACTTCAGTCCCTGCTGTTCATAGCTCCATTCCAAGCAAACACTGATGCTTACTGAGCCCTGAGGATCAATATTTGGGGCGTGGGCACAATCACCGGGCCCTGATCCTACCTGGTCCCACACATCCAGCAGGAACACATCATCCTCTTCTAAGTCATCCTGATTGAAGTCGGGGATCTCGGTGGCCAGGAAGCGTCCAGTCTTGTTGGAGCACTCAAAGAGCCGGGGCAAGATGACTGTATTTTCCTCCTGCAGCCTGCAGGGTGGAGGGAAAACCAAATTGGTGGAAGGAGGTGGGGGACAGAGGCTCAAGGACAAGAACTCTGAGGGACTTGGGCATGGAAAAGCATCTCCTCACCAGATGCCCCAGCTAATGAAGGACAGAAGGAAGCCCTCCTGTCCTGCACGTGCATCTCACAGCCTTGGCAGTTCTCTGCCGTCTTCCCTCTGCCCCTCCTTCTGGGGATCATAGACATTCTCTAGCAAAATGCTTGCTTTTTAGTTTTACTTTGGTACTAGGGATGATCTCAGGGCCAAGCACAGGCTAAGCAAGTGCTCTACCTCTAAGCTACAGTCTTGCCCCAAAACCCATTTGAAAGAGGTTTGTGGTTGGTTCTTCTCAATATCCCAGGCCTCTGCCAATGCCAAAGGGCGGGGCTGGGCTTTGGCACCTCTTTTGTTCTTCTTCTTATTTTTATTTTATTTTATTCTTGTTTCAGAACTTTTGTCCGTTTATTCATCTACCTCCATGGCTGGCCCAGCTCCCCCTGAGGGCAGGGCTGGCACAGCATATGGTGCAGGGGATCGAACTGCAGTCCGTGCAGCTGCCTAAACTTTCCTAAGCAGGTGCTTTAGACCACTGAGCCATCCTGCCGGGCCCCTGCTCTTCTTTTTATGGTCTCTTTTTTTTTTTTTTTTTTTTCTAGAAATGGTTTCATTATACAGTTCAGAGTGGCCCTGAACTAACTTTATAGCCTGGAAAAGCCTTGAACTTGCAGCAATCCTGCTTCAATCTCTCAAGGGCTAGGATTACAAGTGTGAGCCACCCTGCCCAGCTTGGCATATTCTTCCTGAAGGACAAATAATCACCCTGACCCTCTCTTTGAACTGACTCCTGTGCTAAGAACACCCATTTCCAGGGAAGCTCTCCCACCCTGGGTCTGGGGATCCCTTGGTGAGTAGTGTGGTCACAGCACTGTGCCCCCAAAGACTTCAAGACCATTGGCTAACCCTGGCCTCCTCATCACTCTGAGGGGCCTGGTCCACAAGGGTCTCATCCATGCATGCTGGCAGTTCGGGATCAGGGCCCTCCAGTATCAGTCCTGAGCTAGAGGCAGAGATGTAGTTACCTCTTAGAGTTGGAGTAAGGGGCCTTCCCGCCCAGCGCCACCCAGAAGTTGGCTGGCTCCTGCCCCTCTACCACCACTTGCTTCTCCGTGGGGGAGATGGTGTCAGCAACCATCTTGGCCATCTCCCTCTCGTCACCGCTACAGCCCTGGGTGGAGAGTAGGTCAGTTGTGCTAGGCGAGGCCCTACCCCCCTCCCCCATGCTATAAGAGAGCTCGCCTGCACCAGGGCCCTGAGCACAGCCCCTTGGGGACAGCTCTTTATCCCCTCTCCTGTTTCTGATACTGCAGGGAACAGCAGAGGAGACAGGGAGTCCTCAGAGGGTTAGAGAAGGACTGCAAGAGGATGTGGGGTCCCCAAGACAGAGAAAACAGGGGAGACAGGGACAGGCACAGGTACTGGGAGCCACAGATAGACCTAGAGGGACCCATGACAAACAAAAGATGGGTTCTGACCTAGAGGCAGAGGATCTGGGGATGGCCAGAGGTGGGGCACAGAAGGAGACAGGGACGAGGCAGCTGGGGACCCATGAGTGGGACCTGGTGGGCCAGGAATCCCACCCGACCGGACCCATCTGCTCTGAGAACAGGAGCCCTCTGTTTGGCACACACCTTCCCACACCACAGGTAGCAGCAGGATGGGGTCTTGAGAACGAAGACATCATTGGAGTTGAGGGAGGTGGCCCGGGCTAGGACCTCAAAGGCCTTGGTGTTGCTAGAGCTGGTTCCCCGGACCTGGAACAGCCTCGTGGAGGGCACGGGCTCTGAGTTGTTAGCACGGGAGGTACCTCCCTGCAGCACGGGGACAGGGCAGGAAGACAGGGGCCATAAGGAAAGGAGAGACAGAGAGAACTAGAGAAGAAGGTGGACGAGCTCGTCCCACCCACCAGCTGCTCTGACACTTCGCATCCAGGCTAGTCTTTCTAAGCCTAGCTTTGTTCCTCACTCTCCTCTGCTCAGAAACCGTCCAAGGCTCCCTGCAGCTTCAAGACTAAAGCCCAGGCCTTGGCAGTGCTGTGGAGCCCTCACAGGATGAGGAGGCCAGCTGTCCTTGCCACTCACTCTGTGTCTGACACCAGGGATCCTGCAGCCAGGCTTCTCACTGCCCCCCTGGGCCTTTCCCCTGCCCCAGCCTTGGGCCTCGCTGGGCCCCTTCCACTGCAAGCCCTCACTTGATGCATGCTAAGCCTTTCAGCTCTGTCCTGGACATCCCAGCCCCTTCCCTGCAAAACCCTTTCCACCATGAATTCTTTGCCCAGGCCCACAGGACTGTAGCCTGTGTGGCTTTGAACACAACTGTGCGACAGTCCTCTCCCAGAGAACCTGGCAAGAGACTGCCAACCCTGTCCTCGCTTGATGCATTACAAAGGACTGTGTACTTAGAAGGTGCTCAATAGAGACTGTTGCTTAAACAGCTGCACGATGTATCTATTTCAGTTTGCTGGAAGGTACCAGCACAGTTTAGACAGGTGCATCATTCTGGCAAACCTAGTGTAAGACCCCTCCTTGGAACATGGAGGACAGGCAGCATTTGCCCATGGTAAGGGCTCATGATGGATTTTTATTTTCTTTTTTTCTCTTTCTTTTTAATTCCTAGCTCTTCAAAAAGAATTTTTAAAAGTTGGGCGTGGGGGCACATGCATGTAGTTCCAGCACTCAGAAGGCTGAGGCAGGAGGATCACAGCAAGTTCAAGGCCAGCCTGAACTACAGAAGAGATTGTCTCAAAAATTACTACTCCCCCCCCAATTTTTTTTTTTTTTTTAATGTTTGAGACAGAGTCTGGCTCAGTTAATAAATTGCTCAGGCCACCGTGCCTAGCCCATTGTGTGTATTTCTAAACTAAGTAGTTGTTTTCTTAACAGTTCCACATAAGTGATGGAGCCTTGAAGTGTCCTCTCCTGTGAAGAATGGACTTTACCCTCAACCCCATCCTATACTCTCTTGCCTATCTCCTGGGTACCCACCCAGCCCAGCCCAGCAGCCACACCTGGTAGACCACCATACGCCCCTTGAAGATGGACATGAGGTGGGGAGGCTCCTTGCCCATGGGGACGCGGACTTGGACCGGCTCATCATTGTACTTTTGGTCCAGGATAACAGCCTGGTAGGCTGAGGCGGCGATTTCATCCTGGCTGGCCTGGCTGCCCTAAGGAGGAGCAGGAAGGAAGGGAAGGAGGGTGGGGCCCGCCTCAGCGATAGCTCTGACCCCCCAAGAGCCCCCAACCCAGCCTGAGACTTTGGCCTCAGTTCTGACTCCAGCCTCAGCCCAGTCCTGACCCACCTAGACCCCAGCCTTGACCCCCAAACTACCCCCCTTACTGCCCCTCGCTCTGGGAGAGACCACACCATTCACCCCAGACACAAGTCTCTCCCTGCTCCTCCCTGTCTGGACACAGATGGCAGAATAGAGGAAAGGAATGCGCAGTGGTGACGGGGACTGGAAGGGTGACACAGAGAAGGGTGGTGCAATGGGCGCTCATGGAGACCTCACAGCCAAAGCTGCTACAAGATGGAAAGGGGTGCCTCTGGAGAGGATGAGCTCCCCATCACCAGGGGCATTCAAGCCTGATAGGTGCATGTAGAGAGCAGCAGAGTTGGCTGGCCTATGTGGGATGAGATGGTGCCTGACCTGCCAGATGTACAGCAGGTAGTGCTGCTTCTCGCCGATGAGGTAGGTGTAGAGCAGCAGGTAGCAGTCACCTCCATAGAAGTGGCCTAGCCACTTGGACTCCACAGGTACCAGCTCTAGGTCCTCAATGCGCCACACCTGGGGCCAATATCAGGTTAGTGTAGGGGCCTGGCTGGCCCCCCTACCCCCCCCCTTCTGGACCCGGCTCGTCCCTTCATACACACACCTGCACCTCCCCGCTCCCGTCATCCACCATCTTCTGCTGGGCAGCCACCTGGGGCTGCACGTGCATGGATGCGGCATCAAACTTCACCTGCTCCACCTTGGCTGGAGTGGAGGGAATCATGACACCAACTGTCACCAGCTGAGGTCCCCCAGGTCCTCACAACAGCCCTGGCATGGTGGCTACAATTGTTAGGCTCATTTTATAGATAAGGAAAACAAGGCTGGAAGAGACCGAGCGGCTCACCCAACACCGCGGCTGGAGGACAGCAGAGCTATTCTGCTTCACCAAAGCCTCACGGAGGAGCCACAAGTAGGGAGGGCGACAAGAGCAAGCCTTGGCTGTGTTGAGCTACCTATCCTGCCCCCTGCAGCATCCAGGCACAGTGTCGACCTGCTCCACTGTGATGTGGCTGTGCTTTCCCTTCACCCTTCCCTCAGAGCCTGGCCCCAAGCACGACCTCAGGAAATACCATCTACAGAAACTGCTTCCCAGGAGGCCTACCCTATTACAAATGAGAAGCAGGTCATTCTTAGCTTCCTCTGTGTGATACTTGAGTTCACCTATGTCCCTTGAGGTCTGCACCCTGCCGGGAAGAGCCCCAAGCCAGGGTCAAGGGTGCCTGGAATCCACCCAGCAGAGAAGGAGGGTAGAAGGGAGGTATTTCCCCTACTGGGCACCGCTCCTGGTTCTGGACTCCTCCACTGCCACGATCTAGCCCTCACCCACGGAGCCCACAGTGTGGGTTTTGCCCAGGCCTGAGGTTCGGTTGGGCACTGTCCACTTCTGGAAGAGCTGCTGGAAGATGGCGGACTCAGCCCCGTCGTTCTGCACCTCCACTTGCGTGCTCATGGGATACTGCTTGGCTTTGATGAAATTCTGGAAAGAGAATGGCATCTGTGTTCCTCCCCAGCCCCCAACCCCAGTGCAAGCCAAAGACTGGCTTTACCTCCAGTAAGACCCACCCTCAGACACGTCCCCATCCCCAGTCCCAGTGCTAACCTCAAATCTAACCTCACTGTGACCCAACTTCAAGGTCAAGCCTGAAACCACTTCAAGCCTCATTTTTTTTTTTTCCGGTCTTTTTGAGACAGGGTCTCGCTATGCAGTTCAGGCTGGCCGTGAGCTCACTTTTGTAGCCCAGGTTGGTCTCACACTCACATCAATCCTCCTGCCTCAGCCTCCCAAGTGTTGGGATTACGGGTGTGCACCACTATGCCCGGCTTTGAGCCTCATCTTAACGCTAAACCTAATACAGTAACGCCTTGTCCAATTCAGTTTCCATCCGGAATCATGGAAAGAATTAAGTTCATGAACTAAAGCACCCTTACACTCCAAATCCAACTCTAGTCCTAACCTCAAGGCCAAGTCTGACTCCTAGTTTGCCCCCACTTCCCCTTTAATCCTAATGCTTAGTCCCTTACCATAATCCTGAGCCCATGCCTCAATCCAACACGGACCTCAAGCCCATTTGAGTTCTTAACTCCAGCTCCAGCCATCACCCCACACTCTGACTTAGCCCTGGCTGTGAGCTGACCCAATTCCCTTTTTGTAGTACTGGGAGTCAAATCCAGCTCCTTCGCACTGAATTACATTCCAGCCCTTTTATTATTATTATTATTATTATTATTATTATTATTATTATTATTATTATTTTATTTTGAGACACGTTCTCAAATTGCTGAATTGCCCAGGCTGGACTTGAACTTGCAGTCCTCCTACCTTATTTAGCCTCCTTCTTCCTTCTCTAAATCAAGCATGGAGAGGTGACAGTTTGGGTCCTGAGAAGCCCCGAGTTGTCTAGTGGTTGGCTTTCTATATGCAAAGAACTCAAGATGGCTACACAACAGCCCCTCGGCTCTAATAGCTGGATGGGGCCAGTCCCAGTCCTATCTTAACCAGAATCTACCCTACCTGCAGAGCATTGGCCTTCTGCTGTTGTTGGCTTCCCTCAGGGTCCTGACCCTTCTCCCCAATCCCTGTCCTTACCAAGGCCTGGTTCATTGCTTCCTTCCTCTCTTGGGCATTGGCATTCTTCCCCTTCCATACAAAGATCTTCTGACCCCCTTGGTCCAGGATGTAACAGTCCTAGAGTAGGGAGAGAAAACCCAGCTGAGAGCCTCGCCGTACTGGTGGCCATGGGCTGGGCCAGCCTTCCCTTCCATGCCTGTCCCAGTCCTCTGGGGTAAGGACACCCAGCATGGAGAGAGGTGGTCCAGGCTGTTTGAGTCAGGGCAGGCATCCTCCAGCTCTCTCACCTCATGGCTGAGCAAGTCCTGTGTGAGCGGCCGGGTGGCAACTTCCCTAACCACCATCTTTCCCGCTGAGTCAGACACGCTGCCAGATAGAATGAGACATAGATGGGCGGGCCCAAGCCCCTCAGTCAGAGCACCTTACCCACCCTGGAAGGCCCTAGTGCCCAGGAGAAGCCCAGCCAGTACTCACTGGTACAACTTGAGGGCGGCCTTGAGTGCTGGCTCCACCTCCGTGTCGGAGATGGCTGCTTTCAGCTCCTTGCGCTGGCCGAGCACGTAGTTCATCACCTCCATCAGCTTCGGGCTGGCCGCTTCGTCCTCCCCCTCCACCACACCCACATGGGTGCGCCCACCCCGCTCCTGGTCTCTGATCTCCTTGGCCAGGGTCATGCCCTGCAGAAAGACAGATCACCCACAAAAGGTGACAGGGAGCAAAGAGGAGCCCCTGGCCACCCCACAGCAGCCCTAAGAGCTGGAGGCAGTTTTTTAAGGTGTGTGAGGAAGGTGGAGGAGGGAAGAGGGTGAGAGAGCTGGCTTCCTCATCTGGCAGAAGGGCTCTGGGGGACTTGCTGGGCCTTTTGTTTTGCTGTTGTTTTCCGCCAGAGCTAAGCCCTGAGGATCGTAGTAGTACTGTGCCTGCTTTTTGTGTGTGTGTGTTTTGGTCCCAAAGCATGCATGAACACTCAGAGTGCACACAGCCTCACAAATGCTCACACACACAGCCTCAAAAATGCTCACACACACACACACACACACACACGGACACATCTTGCAATCTCACACAAGTGCCCTTGAACACGAACCTATTCACACACTCAGCCCCCCAGGGTGCAGCCACCCTTACACACACACTAAGGCTCCTACCCCTCCCTCTCAGGCTAAAGACGCCTCCCAGGCTGTCTCTCAGGTCTGAGGCTCTGCAGTAGCTGAGGACTTGATTTGCTCTCCAGCCCAGCTCTCTGTGCTCATCTTATTTATCAACTTCCCAGAAGACAGATGTGCAAAACTCAGACGCCACCCCAGGAAGCAGGGCACCTCCTGAGCTCATGACTTGCCAGCTCTAAGCCTCCCTTGACTGCTCACTCAGCACCCAGGTAAGTTTGGGGTTCCACCTGCCAAGTAGAACCTGGGCACCCTTGGCCTCTGCTGCAGCTGCAGCTCCCTTGGCCTACACATGAGGTCAGATGACCTTCAGTGGCTTAGGGCATAGGACAGAAAACCTAAGCCTCTTTCACAGACCTCTGGCCGCACAAGCTGTCCTGTGAGATCTGTATCTGCTCTTCTGCTCCTACTGCACTGGCGGACCCTGCCAGCCAAGTCCTCCTCTGGTAGAGGCTCACTGTTACTCACCCCTGCATCCCAAGGCTTGACCTCAGGTCTGCCACATTGTGGAGACTCTCCACCTGAAGGGCCTAGGTACAAACTAGTCACATACTCACACCAGCAGTGCTGCACCTCTCCCATGTATGTGGAGACTCAGGTGCTAACCCCAACACTCAGCCGATTGCAGGGGCAGGGGGTGAGGGGCTGGTCTGGCTGTGGTAGAGGTTTGACAATTTTGCCTGGGACAGGACAGATCCTGGAATCACAGGAGGGTAATGTCCAGGCAGGGTTACCCTGAGTCTCTCCATGCGATTACTCTCTGGCCCATTCCACTGGATGATGAGCTTGCCGAGATCCAGGAGGAAAACGTCCCCTCGATTGAAGCTCTTCCAGGACATATCCACCTAGGGAGCACAGAAACGGCCCAGACACCACACAGGGCCGGCCCAGCCATCAGCTCACTTCCCTGCCACTCCTACCTGCATGTCAGCCCTTCTCGGCACCCCCCACCAGGGCTCCAGGGAGCTGCGCACCTCGCCGGCCACCACATTCCTCTTGCCCTTGACATGCAGCAGCCGCTGGACATCGCTGGAGTTGGTCTCCACATGCTTCAGGCCAGAGGCCACGCCCCCTTTCTGGATCCTGAGAGAAGAGTCCACCCAGAAGAGCGGAGCTAAAGGGGTGCCAGGCCCCTGTGCTTCAAGTCTTTGGCTGTCTGGGGCCCCCTTGGAGCCTATTGGGGATCTGAGGTGAGTGAGGTACTTAGGGCACAAACTGTAAGGAAGCAGTTGCTGCAGGGCTCCTGCAGGTGCGAGGCCAGCCTTTGGCTTGCCTTTGCACGTAACCCTGGTGGTGAGTGGCTCCTAAAGTCTGTACCCTAGACCCTCATGCCTTAACCGTAGTCCCAGGCCTGCACCAGCACCTGCAGAGACAAAGTCAGAGGTCCCAAGGTGGGAGACTGAAGTGGAAGAAGAGTGAGATGTCTCTTAGGTACCCAAAGGCATGGGCAGTGATGTGGAAAGAGGAGAATAAGGTGAAAGGGAGGTGGAGAGAGGCCTAGCCTAGCCTGTCCTACAGGCCAGGGGCAACTGGCTCTAGAGCACATATTTTCCAGGATCTCAGACTTTTCAGGAAACTTTGAGCTTGTAGGGTGAGAGTCCTGCTTAGAATAGATGGATGAGCACCTGCCTCTTAGCAGAGGGAAGGGGGCTTGGTGTGACACCCTCCAGCCCATAGGCACAGGCTGCCCAGAACACTCAGACAGGTGCCGATTTGTAGAAATCCACAGTGCTTAGAACCTCAGGATTTCAGAATGGCTTCCAGAGACAGCAGCATGCTCAGAGAACCAGGGCCAGGCAGCAGCAGAAATAGGGGGAGGGTGTGGAAGGTGAAGAAAACCCGAAAACCGGGGCCCAGCATCTCTGCCTCTTCAGCTTAGCCCCCATCTCCCACCCCCGAGCACAGTGCACCCCTCCCTACACAAGGCCCTTCTTGAAGTAGCTGCGGAAGGTCTCGCTCTCATTGCCTTGGACCTCCCGGTGCTGCACGGCCTGGCCCTTCAGGAAATCGTCCATCTGCGTGGTGTAGATGGCAGCCGCTCCCTGCTCATCCTGGGATGAGTCCTGGCCGATCCAGTAGTGGATGTCATAGGTCAGGTTGTTGGAGGTCTTGTGGATCTGGGGAGAGGGGTGTCCAGTGTGCCTGAGGTCCTGGGCTTCCACGCCCCACCCCACCCCATCTTCCACACACGTGGGGGCTGGACTGGGCAGTGTGGCACAGGGGAGCCACGGGGCTGGTGGTCAGAGCCTAGAGTCATAGCTCAGCTCTGTTGCTGAGATGGGAGGCAGGTGGCTTCTTCTCACTAACCCCGTCCCTCATCTTGGAACTAACTTGCTTAAGCTATAGCAGCATTTCCCAAAAGCATAGCATAGCGTTTGCATATAATCTACACACAACCCTCCTCCCTTTTCTTAAGAGCGGGTCTTACTATGAATTCAGGTTGGTCTTTAACTCTCTATCCTCTTGCTTCAGCCTCCTGAGTGCTGTGATTAGAGGCAGGCACCCCATGCCCAGCTCCTCATATGTACTTAAAGCAATCTCTAGATTGCTTATATTATGTAACTCAGTGTAAGTGCTTGGGAAAAAATTGTTATACCCTATTGATTAGGAAATAATAACCAGAAAATCTTCAATCACAGACAGGTGCTTTTTTTTTTTTTTTTTTTTTTTTTCCTGGACATTTTCAATTTGTGGAGGAATCTAGACTCTAGAATCCATCTAGAATCCACCTCTAGAGGCCAACTGTGTGAAATGATGCAAATTACTGTAGTACTTTCTAGAAATACAAGATGTGGCACTGCTTTTCACTTAGTGATGTGCACTTATAATGTTAAATAAGTGGATCTAAAAGGGGTCATTTAGGGGCCCAGCGGGATGGCTCAGTGGTCTAAAGCGCCTGCTTGGGTAAGCTTGGGCGGCTTCAGGGACCGCGGTTCAATCCCTGGCACCACATGCTCTGCCAGTCCTGCCCTTGGGGCAGGCTGAGCCGGCCATAAAAATGAGTGAACAAACAAATAAAGGTTCTGAAATAAGAAAAAAATAAAATAAAATAATTTTTTTTTGGGGGGGGGGACCAGGGTTCAAACTCATGACCTTGCACTTGCCCAGCAGGCACTTGTGCCTCGGAGCTATCTCCCCAGCCTAAAATAAAAAATTAAAAAAAAAAAAGAAGGGGCTGGGGAGATAGCTCTGAGGCACAAGTGCCTGCTGGGCAAGTGCAAGGTCGTGAGTTCGAACCCTGGTCCCACAAAAAAAAAAAAAGAAAAAAAAAAAGAAAAATATAGGACTGGGGATATAGCTCCGCGGCATAAGGCTGCCCTGCAAGTACAAGTTCCCCAGTTTGATCCCTGGTACTGAAAAAAGAAAAGAAAAGTGTACTGCCTTCATAGTGCAGGGGGTATCAGTGTGTGGCAAAATCAAGGTGACATCAAGATGACTGTGGATGTTAGAAAATGGGGGACTGGGTGAGGTGGCATTGCGCCAGCTCAGAAGGTCCCCCAAGAATGAGTCCACTGCAGTTGCCTGGGCCGGGAGCTCAGTGAGATCAGGACAGGAAAAACCTCTTACCCACACAGGCCCCTGACCCCTGCGAGGTGCTGTCTTCCCCCACTGCCCCAGACTCCTTCCTGCCCCACCACCCCTGTGGGCTTTGCTCTCTGCTGAGCCCCCAGCCCTGCCCGAGCACTCACAGCCAGGACCACGTAGCAGTCACCGTCAAAGAAGGACCCAAAGGTGCTGGAGGGAACAGGCACCATCTGCATGGCCTAAAGAGAGAATAAGGTCAGGAGGCACAGAAGGCAGCTGACCGGGAGGATGCATGCCGGGAAGGGAGGGAGAAAAAGGGAAAGGGAAACGAGAAAGAAAACCCACAGACACAGGAGAAAGGAGAGAGGAAACAGAAGCAGGGACAGGAGATGACTGAGGGCAGAACGAGCAAAGGAAGTAGAGAGACATGGGAAAGAAACAGAAAAGGGGAAAGTGAGGAAGAGGGCAGGTGGGAGACAAGGAGGAGGTGGAGCAAGGGTGTGGATGGTGCCAGAAGTAAAGGGAGGGGCCAGTACAGGTGACAGCAGGTGCTCCCAGAAGCTGCAGGGTAGGGCTGAAGGCTCAGAGCACCCCAGGCTCTACCTCCCCTACCTCCTCTTGTGTAGTGGGCTCACCTCGATCCTCCATATCTGTATTCCTGGGGTGGTGATGTTGAGGGACCTTTTGACTTGGGAGCTCAGCTCGGTCATGGTGGAGGAGCCTAGGGGAGACGATAGGTGGGAGCCAGGCTGTGAGCTGGAGTGTTCTGGGCTTCTGGTCTGCCCTTCCAGCCACCCCCAGGAGGCCCAATGTGCCTGGAGGCCGTAGGTCCAGAGCTGGTGGCAGGAGGGGAACTGACCCCCTGTACTGGGCCCTGATGGCTGAGGGCCCAGTTTCCAGACTCAGCTCTTGCCACGATGCCTCCTCCTCCTCCCTGACTCCCTTTCACCTGCTGCACAGCCACCTCTGTAGCCTGGCATTCAAGGCTTTTTTTTTTTTTTTTTTTAGTAAGGGTCTATAGGATCTACAGGGTCTCACTACATAGATCAGACTCATAATGATTCTCCTGTGTTCAACCTCACAAAGAGCTGGGATTACAGGTATGTGCCACCATGCCCAGCCTCTATCACCATCTCAGTGGCCCTTGGGGTAAGGCCAGCACAGTACACCGGGGATTGAACCCTGGCTGCTGTGTCTGTTTAAGCAGGTATTTTAATTCACTGAGCTATTTGGCTAGCCCTAACAATTTTGTATTTGAAAATTATTTTTTTATCAAAGCCATGGAGCTATCTCCCCAGCCCTTTTTTATAGCAGTTCTTGAGGTTCATAGCAGCTCTATCCACAGTGGCCCAAAGGTGATAACAGCTCAAATGTACATCTGCAGATGATGGGATGGGTATAAAGGGGTGTATCTACTGAAGGGAGGATGCTCAACTATGGGAAGGAGTGAGGTACTGGAACACAGGTGCAACTTAGGCTAAGTGAGAGAAGCCAGACACAGAGGACCACGTATTGTGTAACTTTGTTTACAGTAATGTCCAGGACAGATAAATCTGTAGCAATAGAGGCAAGGGTTGCTAGGGGCTGGAGTAGAAGACACAGGAAGCCGTTATTAATGGGGACAGAGTTTCCATTTGGGACGGTGGAAAATGGAACTAGATAGCCATGATGGTTGCATGACTTTGTGAATATATCAAATGCCACTGAATTGAGCACTATCAAGAAGGTAAAACGAGGGGCTAGGGAGATAGCTCCCTGCCTGGCAAGTGCAAGGTCATGAGTTTGAACCCTGCTCCCACAAAAAAAAAGAAGAAGAAGGTAAAATGGCTGAGCATGGTGCTGTATGCCTGTAATCCTAGCACTTGGGAGGCTGAGGCAGGAGGACTGTTATAAGTTTGAGATAAGCCTGGGCTACAAGGTGAACTCAAGGCTACCCTGAAATGCTTAGGGAGAGCCTGTCTCAAAAAGACAAATAAATAAATAGGTAAAATGGAAAAACATATGACTATATTACCACAATTAAGAAGAAAAAAAAAGATGTCTCAGAGCACAGGAGTGCAGTCCTATAATCTCACCACATGGGAAAGCTGAGGTAACAGATTTAAAAGTTCAAGCCCAGCCCAGACAATTTAGTGACCTACCAAGACCATGTATCAAACATTAAAAATTAAAAAGAAGCTGTGTTGGCGCATGCCTGTAATCCCAGCACTGGGGAGGCTGAGGCAGGAGGATTGGTGTGAGTTCGAGACCAGCCTAGGCTACCAAAGTGAGCTCAAGGCCAGCCTGAACTGCATAGAGACTCTGTTTCAAAAAGACAAAGGAAAAAAAAAAAAAAAGCTGTGGCCAGGAGTGATGTACACACCTGTAATCCCAGCACTCGGAAGGCTGAGGCAGGAAGATTGCCATGAGTTGGAAGTTAGCCTGGGCTACATAGTGAGACCTTGTTTCCAAAGAGAGAAATAGAAATAGAAACAAAAGACAGACCTTGGTTCAAACTCAAGCACTGAAAAAAAGAAAAACTGAATGCAGTCATTCCTGTCCCTCCTCAGCTACTCCCGTACACCCCTGCATCCCTGCCGCGCTGGTCCACAACATGTAGACCCCACCAAGGCCAGGCCCATGTCTGCTTTCTTAGCACTAACTTTTCAGTTTTTAGTGAAGTACTGATCATTTGCTGGATAAATGATTGGATAAAGCGGGACAGTGGAGAAGACAAGGATGGATGGATGAATGAATGAATGAATGAATGAATGAATGAATGAATGTCAGAGTAAACCACACACAGAGCGAGAAGATGCCCTCCCCAGCTTTCTCCGGGCTGCTTGGTGCTTTGTTTTGACCTGGTGGTGTTTACTGCAGTTGCTGATCAGAATCACCTGGGAAGCTTTTTAAAAATACTGATGCTCTGCAACTCAGGTCCCAGGGGTTCACATTTAATTGCCAGAGGTGGACCCTGGGCCTGGCTGCTTTATTTTTTGCTGCTGGGAATTGGAGTACAGGTGCTCTGAAGACAGGATCCCCAGAGATCTTATCGTGAGCCAGGGTGGAGATCCTCCTGTCCTTGGCTAATCTCATCCTCAGTCCCCCACCTATTGTCCACGGCCCTGCCCCAGCACGGCAGGAGTTGCCTGCCTGGCTGCTCCTTGGATGGGTGACTAATGAATGAAAGGTCATTTGGCCCCTGAGGCTCAGGCCCTACGCACTGACAGCTGCAGGTCTCTGCAGCTAATCTCTCCTTGCACTTTGACTCTGAGTCACATCTTGGAATAATAAATGTCACTTGGAGACTCAAGGTTCTGAGCCCCAAGGGGAGGTTGCTCTCTGGTGCTCGGGGATTCCGGGGACCAAGCCACTGACCCAGTCTGATTAGTGCCCCTTGCTGATCTGGACCACTAGTGCGTCACGGGCAGCTTGCTATGTGCTTGTAGGAGCCCCTTGAGCCAGGCTCCTCTTAATGTCCCCGTGTGCCACTGCCCCTTCCATGAGGTGCCCCTCCACAGTGTGAGCCCCAGGGAACCTCAGATTCAGCAACCCATCTGAGTACTCCAGTTACCCTTTTCTCTTAGACAAGACTCTGGCAGCTCTGGACTATACATGTCACTCCTTATGGGGGAGCTGGGAGCATGAGCAGCTACACAGATGACCTCTAACAGCCCCCAGGGGCCTGTCCTGACTCCAGGGGAGACTCAGCAGCTGGAGGAATTATAGGTAGACAAGAGGGACAGGCCCAGTCCAGCTGAGGACATGCAGGGTGCACTTGGCCTCCCTGCAGGGAAAGCTAGCTGAGGTTGCACAGGCCTGAACAGGCATCCTCACTAGGGACAAGGGTGAGCAAGGGGATGGCTGGCTGTGAAACATGGCCTGGGCCACTGAATGGCCTCCCTGGGGGCTGGAGAGATAGCTCCGTGGCACGAGTGCTTGCCTGGCAAGTGCAAGGTCATGAGTTTGAACCCCGGTCCCGGAGGAAAAAAAAAAAAAAAGCAAGTCCTGCCCTCCAAGACCTCCCCCAGCTGCCAGTGCAGATGTCTGTCCCCTTGGGAGCTCCCCAACTCCCCAACTCCTCAGCTCCTCAGCTCTCCTGCCTCACCTAAACTGCAGGCCAGGTACAGATTCCTCATACCCCTGCCCAGGCTATCAAGGCCCCAGGTTGGATCTGTGCTCATCTTTTTCTTATATTGAATGAGTTGAACTCATTCAAAGACTGCCTCTCTCCTAAGCTCCTCTCTTCTATGTCCCCAGCCTGGGAAGAGAACGCCTTCACCATGAGACCTCAAACTCAGTTGTCTGTGCAGTGTATTAGACTCTTGCTCTGCCCTAAGGAGCCTTTCTATCCATCTAGCCTCTCCACGCCCCATCCCGAGACCCTGTCCCTCTATGCCCTCTAGAAACGCCAGCCTGCTCACTGGCCGTGGCCCTGGGCCCAGGCTGCCTGTCACCCCTGCGTGACCAACACTCTCCCCACCTGTCCCACTTGTCCAGCACACATGCTTTTCCAGTTTTAATTTAGATTTCAGTTCTTCCGGGTCTTTCCAGAACCGCAGGCCTTCCCACCAGCTTGCAGCCTTGGATTGATGTCTCTCTTTGCCCTCAACCACATCATGATGAAAAGATCTGTTTACAGATCCCAGGCCTATGAGCTCCCCAACCTAGACAGGCTTGCTTCTGTGCCCCCAGTCCTAGCTGATAGTAGGTCTCAACAAATAATAGTGAAGTTGAAAGACTGAACTGCAGAATAGGAGGCCCTTCCAGGACTCTGAAAGGAATGAGGGCCCTGCTGTTTCCAGCCAGCTTTCCTATCTGTTACCCTGTAATTCTTGGGGTACAGCTTTAGGGAGCCCCAGAGTCTCAGTTCCCAGTCATTCATCTCTGAACTGAGCAGGGGCCTGCCCTCAGTCACAGGACACCAGCCTCCTTCTAGCCTGCAGCCTCTTCATCCCCAGGGCCCAGTCACAGGAGCATGTCTGAGCAGGCAGCCCTACAAGAGGGTGGCCAGTGTGCCCTAAGATCTGGGCTGTAGATGAATGGGGCCAGATTGGGCCCATGTGACTGGGACCTGCTTCTGCCTCTGCCTATTCAATTCCTGATTCTGTGGCTCACACCTGAGATCTGTGAGGTGAGGACCCTGAGGTTCTGGAAGTTTCTGAGGAATGGTGACACAAAGAAAGAAAGAAACCACTTCAACTGAGGAAGAAATGGGCAAAGAGAGGAGCTGAGGTAGAACAGTGAGGTCTGTCTGTGGCAGTCCTGGTTTTAAATCTAGAAACTCTGAGCCCCAAGACCTGCCTCAGCCCCAGGCAATGCGGGATAAGTGCTGCCAAATGTGGGCAGGGAGAGGCCAGCTGCAGGGGAACAGCTTGCACACTTCTCCTGGAGGCCCAGGATGGGCCTGTTGGGCTCCTCGCTATTTTCAGAATCTCAAGGGCCCACCCTCAACCCCTAGCCCACCCTGAGGTGCTGTAGCTGACCCCGCCCCATCCATGAGAAGCAAAGACCCTGTTCCTTTCCACTACCTATGGTCCTGGTGTGTGCCCACCATGTGGCCTTACCTGTCAGAGGAGACTGCCGCCACCTGGGAGATCTCTGGGAGTTGTGGCAAGCTGGCTGCAGGAGAGCGACCTTTGTCCTTACTCCCCTCCTCTAGGAACTGCCTTCACCATATAAGGGAAGATAGGACTCTAGAGAGAGAGAGAATGGCTGAGGGGGTGGGGAGGCAGGTGCCCGCTGGGTCCCTGGGCACCCATAGCCCAGCGACAGCCTGACAGCCCACAATGATGAGTCCCGCCCTTGGCTCCAGAGCCAGCCAGAGAACACTGGGGAGGGGTTCATCTCCACCTAGGGCCTGGGCTGCAGGTAGACAGCGCTTACCAGGGAGGGGCACAGGCTCTAGATCCTCCCTCCTACCCACAGAGGAGGGTCCAGCTGTCCTCCTCCTGCCCTGGGCAGTAGAGCTCTTGGGGTCTCAGAGCCCAGAACCAGGGGGCAGGGCCAGAAGCTCACAGTGAGGGCCCTTCAAGGGCAGACAGGGCATCCTAAGAGGTCCCTTCAACTTGCTCATGCCCACTGAGGCCCTTCTTGTCCCCTCCACTTTGGGGGCACAGGCTCCTCCTAGAGTTTTTATGAGTTGCCATAAACCAGTGTCTTTGGACTCTGCTCTGTTGCCCTTTCCCAGGAGCCAGGGCTTCGACTTTTCACCCTTACACCTGGGGGTCCATGGCCCTGGAACAAGAAAGGGGTGCAGCCCACTCTGCTGTGTAGTACATTAAACTCAGCACTGTAGAATCCCCCGAGCTCCAGTGCTTAGGAGGGTGAGATCAGGGAAGGCAGGCAGTGCTCCTGACCACACCCTACCAAGAGCTCCCAAGACCACAACTGCGTGTGTGTGCACAGGTGCACAGTACAGGTGCTATTTTGTTCATTTTACTTCCATTTATTTTTTGGATACTGGGGAAACTGCTGAGATAGAGTGCCAGTGCTTTGGGGTTTTGTTTCATGTTTGTTTTTGAAAGGGTCTCACTAAATTGCTAAATGCTCAGGTTGGGATTGAACTTTGGTTCCTCCTGCCTCAGTTTCCCACAGTGCTAGGATGACCATGCCCAGGTATGATTTCTTTTTTTGGTACCAGGAATTGAACTCAGGACCTTGCGCCTGCCAGGCAGGAGCTTATGCCGTTGAGCTGTCTCTTTGGTCTCAACTACTCTTTCCCTCAGTGACACGAACAAGCTAAAAGGAAAAGCTGGGCCGGGCGTGGTGGCTCACGCCTGTAATCCCAGCACTCGGGAGGCTGAGGCAGGAGGATTGGTGTGAGTTCGAGACCAGCCTGGGCTACAAAAGTGAGCTCAAGGCCAGCCTCAACTGCATAGCGAGACCCTGTCTCAAAAAGACAAAAAAAAAAAAAAAAAAAAAAAAAAAAAAAAAAAAAGGAAAAGCTGTTTTGTATAGCTTCAGAGCACAGCACCTTCCTGGCAAGCACAAAGTCCTGACTTTGGTTTCCAATTAAAGCAAAAACAAAAAACTATACATAAGTCATTGCTAGTGATTTATTTTGAAGAATCTCTTTGTTTCTTTTGGATGTATTTATCTTTTATTAGTGCCTTATATTCATCATGGGGAGTTGATACAGGCACATAACACATCTTAATTATTTTTACATCACTCCCTCTCCCTTTGAGCCCCTGTACAATAGAAAAGTTAAACATATCCAACATTCAAAGGCATAAAATAAACATTACCATTCCAGGGGCCTGGCAGGATGGCTCAGTGGTCTAAAGCGCCTGCTTGGGAAAGCTTGGGTGGCTTCAGGGACTGCGATTCAATCCCCGGCACCACATGCTGCGCCAGCCCTGCCCTCGGGGCGGGCTGAGCCGGCCATAAAAATGAGTGAATAAACAAAGATTCTGAAACAAGAAAAAAAAAATAAATAAATAAATAAATAAAATTAAAAAATTAAAAAATAAACATTACCATTCCAAAAGTTACAAACAACAGGGTAATATAAAACACTGGGACCAACACAAGTCCAAAATCCAGCAGGGTAAACATTAAATCCCATAGTTCCAACTGGAGCATCCAAAACAGTCTGCACTGAGTTGTGAGCTCCATGCAGTTCCAGTCCTACAGCACTCTTGGCTGTAATTTCCATGGCTTCTCTCTTAGGCTGGCTTTGCTCACTCTTTGAAGTTTCCCTTAGATGATCCACATTTTGGCTTTTCCAAACTTCTAGGGTTTCCACTGAATTGGCTTCTCACTTTCTGCTTGACATACTGCCATCTTAGGAGCACACTGCCTGGATTCCCAGGCCTTCTGAAATTGAGGTGGAAGCCTTCTTAACCTAACAACTCCTGCATTCTGAATGCACCTAAAACCAGTGCCACATGGATGATGCCAAGGTCCTTCTCTCTTGGTTGCAGGGATGGAGTGCCTGGATTGATGAACACTCTGACCTTGATTTGAGGGAAAAATTCTCCATGCCAGTGCCATTTTGGAACTTGGTTTGGCCGCTGCCACCATTCTAGTACTTGGGTCTCTGCAGCTTTTTTCTCAAGGTAAAGCCTCTCTCCTTTGCAATTCTGGAGCTGCCGCCTTTTGTGATGCCCTCAGCCCATCCTTTTGATTCTCTGGTTCCTTCCAGCAATGGAGATCCTTTTAGCTCCATCTTTGCAGTCCACAGCTCTTCTGTTGCTTCCTTCCTGGCCAAACTCACAACATTTTAAACCATCCTGCTTGGCTCTTTGCTTTTGATTTTCAACATAAATCTGGCTAAAAGCTACCAATAACAACCATGCCACCACTCCAATAGTTTGCTGCTTTGAAATATCTCTTGAAAGATTAATCAGTCCGCTACGCTTAATCTCAGTCTTAGGCAAAGTCTCTGGGCACAAGCAAAATTCAGACAGACTTTCAGCCAAGCCATAGCACAAATCATCTGGAGTCCATTGACCAATGCTATCCTTTTTCCCAGCAGAAACCTCCCCAGCCTGGCTTTACAGGCAGGCCTTCCAGTCTAAGCTCTGACCAGAATCTCCCCTACACAACAGCTGAAGCTTTCCCAGGTCTTCACAAGTAGAGGAACTGTCCAAACCTTTCCTATCTCTTCCCATAAACCATTCCCAAAAGCTTGTAATCCACATGGTCAGGTTATTCACAGCAACAACCCCACTTCTCTGGTACCAAATTCTTAGTTACTTTTTACTCGTTGCTGGGACAAATATCCAACACTCAAAATGAAGGAAGGAAAGGTTTATTTAGCTCACAGTTACTGGAGGTTTCAGTCCATATTCGGCTGGCCCAAGGTTGAGTGGAATAGGGCAGACAGCATCCAGTTCATGGCAGCAGAACAGCAACAATCACGACAGAGGCAACTAACCAACCAGGGCAGCAGAGAGCAACAGCCAGAGTCTGTCCCTTTGTCTCTCGTTATATCACATTCAGGCTCTCTGCCTCAGCCTATCTGCCTTAGGCCACACCAATAATCCCAGAGGTACTCAGACCCATAATCCCATCAGTACTAAAACACATAATCCCAGTGGATCATGAGTCAAGTCTCAAACTCTAGATGTCTCTGCCTCATGATTGCATGAGGCTTTGGGGACACAACTAGACATAAACTATAACACCAAGGTAGTGTGTATCCATTTCAATTGCCCACTTTAATTGAGTCTTTTACTGGGGAAGGCAATGTTTTTTTAGTTCTTTATTTTTTAAAAAAATTTTATTTTATTTTATTTATTATTTTCATTCTTGTTTCAGAACCTTTGTTTGTTTATTCACTCATTTTTATGGCCGGCTCAGCCCACCCCAAGGTCAGGGCTGGCGCAGCATGTGGTGCCGGGAATCGAACCGCGGTCCCTGAAACCGCCCAAGCTTCCCCAAGCAGGAGCTTTAAACCACTGAGCCATCCCGCCAGGCCCC
>PVJA010016780.1:0-42823 GCA_004027025.1 Myocastor coypus
AAAAAAAAAAAAAAAAAAAAAAAAAAAAAAAAAAAAAAAAAAAAAAAAAAAAAAAAAAAAAAAAAAAAAAAAAAAAAAAAAAAAAAAAAAAAAAAAAAAAAAAAAAAAAAAAAAAAAAAAAAAAAAAAAAAAAAAAAAAAAACCCTCTAAAATTCATGTGGAAGAAGAGATCCAGAATAGCAAAAACCATCTTAAGCAACAAGAACAAAGAAGCCATCATAACAGCTGGATTGCTCACCAGGGAAACTTCTTGTGTGTGTGGCTGGCTCAGCCCCAACCTCAGGGTGCCAAATGTGGTGCCAGGGATCAAACCACGATCCCTGAGAGCTTGCCTAAGCTTGCCTAAGCAGGTGCATCAGAGTGCTGAGCTATCTTGCTGGTTCCTAACTAGATGAACTTTGATAACAGGCAAGAGTAATAGTGTATCTGATCAAATACAACATGTTTGATCACACAAAGCTAAAAATATGGAGTACAACTTGATAAAAAAAGTTATACTTTATTCTTTATATCAATTAACTCAACTAGATAGATGTATAGATATATCATTATAGGTAAATTATTCATAATTCAAACAACTTAATCCCACATACAGTGTTATCTTTATCCAAATTATTCACTTATCAGATAGAATAGAGAAAATCTGAACCCATGAACCTACAGGTTTCAGTTTTAGGCATATTTATGCTTACATCATACATCAGTACCTAGCATAGAATTGGAATAAATCTTCTCTTGTTTTCCTACTGTTGGGCTAGAGTGTGAGCCAGTTGAGTTTAGAAAATTTCATTCCACATTTAGAATTTGAGATAATGAAATTCAAGCTCATCTTTACCCAAAAGTAAATTTCAGGGAACATTATTATAAAGAGAGAGATACTAGGTTTAAATTCATCTGTTTGTGCTGGGAGGATACTTCGGAAGATCTTAAAATGAAGAACAGAAATTCTGATAAATGGGTTTCTGAATAAGAGCTAAATTGCTATAATTATTTGACAAGGATGAAGAATGTTCTAGCAGCTAGATACTTTATTAGTCTCATACCCATTCACCAACGAATATTCCTTCCAATCTAGCATACTTTACATCCAAAAATGCCATATTAAAATATGGTGTAATATAAATTCAGGTAGGAAAATATGACTCTTAAATTCAGGAATAAAGGATTCAATGTTCTAATGTTTAGGTTAGGAAAAATGAGGCAACCTTTATATGTTGCACAGTCGGGGCCTCTTTGTGACACAGTACCAATTTATTTATGTCTGTGTCAGAGTTTTAATCACCCCCCACACAGTAGAATCCACTGCGCATTTTTATCCTCTAGATCAACTGTGATATCTCTAATTGTCATTACTATTTACCTCATGTCTACAAAAGTCCTGTTAAAATCCTGTCCATTTAAGATTCTATTTAAATTCCACCTCATTCTTTACACATGCTGCCTATGATTGAATACTTTTCACTTTGCCTCTGAAGCATCTCTAGCTCAATGGTATTTGGGAGAAAAACATAATATGACAATACTGAGACTGTAAGCAGATGCATCCAGTTCTGCCCCTTCACCCAAACTATAATTATAGGCAAACCTTTGGAGATAAAAAGGCAAAGCTTCAAATATATTAATGTGATTGTATATGCAGTCTATGCAGGACTCATACCCTTTAGTTCTCATATCAGGATCTTAAATGGTGATTTTTAAAATTTTCTATATTGTGTATAAGTACACATGTACCTATGTCCATTTTTATGCATAAAAATAATAAGTATACATGCAGGTAAATATCTATAAGATGAGACAGACAGACAGACATGTATCCCCTATTTGAATTTACAAAACTGAAACCAGTAGATATCCAGAAATTGTTGAAGAGGAGATGGTAACTCATTGGTTGCAATCCCTAGTTTTAAAAAAATAACATTCATGAGCCAGCCAGATAGCTAAAGAGATTAAAACGCCTGCTTAGGTAGGTGTGGAGAACGGGAGTTCAATCCTTGGCCTGTTGTGCCGGTTCTGCCCCCAGGCTGTGATGAGAGGGTGACTGAGACTGGGTGTGTGGTACCTGCCTGTAATCCCAGTGCATAGGAAACTGAAAACAGGAGGATCACTATGAGTCCCATCTGTGTAATGAGACCCTGTAGACCCTGTGCTAAAAACATTAAAAAAAAAAAAAAATGACATTCGTACAGAATATTTTAAAGTTTGTCCTGAACTACTCGACAGTGATATTTTTAGCTGTTATGTATTATTTGGAGGAAAGGAGTTCTTCACTTCCTGAACTCACAGAGGCAACCTGTCTTTCTACATGTATAACAAGTCAAGAAGTGTGGGATATCATGAGTTCAAGGATTAGGAGACTAGGTTGACAGCTGTCATTTTCAGTTATTTCAACTCAAACCCTACTGAAATCCCCCAGTGCAGCTCTGCTTCCCACATTCTAGTCTTTAATTTGTAAATTTGGATTTAAACTGTTTAACCTCTTTGGAGGCATATTTAACAATTTCCAGTGATATTAGACCATAGTAATTAGTATTTGTAAAGAGATTTTGGATTCTGGGTGAAGGCAGTTATAAACACTGGTATTTCTGAATATCAAGATAACCTAAAACAAAACAGAGAATAAGCTAAGAGGAATCAAATAATAGCTCATATGTATACAAAGCTTTCACCTTAGCAACAATAAGAATTTTTTTTTTCTGGTTTTAAGTCAGAGGCTTCTTTAGAAGAATTATATTTAAAAGTCAAATACATTAAGTCAACATTTTTATAGATAGATACATGTTGGCTTTTTTCTTTTCTTCCCTGAAAGATGGGATTAGGCTGAGCAGCAGTAGCTGTCAGAAGCTCAAATTCCCTGCCTCCCAGAATGGGTACTTGTAATTAAAAGCTTAGCTCACCTTATCCTTCCAGCTTCCCAGGCGGAAAGTCAAAGCCTGCATTTAATTGCATCTGTATGTATGCACGTTCCTGAAACCAATGCTCCACAGAGAGCCCAGTCTTGGGAAGTAGGAAGGCAACACAGGGACAGACATTGGACAATGGATGAAAAAAGAAGAAAGACAGACAGGCAGACAGGCAGGCAGGCAGGTAGGCAGACAGACAGACAGACAGACAGACAGACAGACAGACAGAAAAAATGATGAAAAATTTGTCATTTAGTGTCCTTTTGGTTTATTTTTAACTAGGATAGGAAATACTTGCTGTGTGACATTTTTACTTAAATTAAACTAACCCATGTGTACTATATTCGTCTGAACACTTTCCATGAACATATGCTATTTTGGTTTATGTACTTAATCAAAATGGTGTCAGGACTGAGAGTAAAGTGTGGCAGGTTACTCTGCTGAGGGAAAGCCAGCACCAAGCATACCCAGCGGAGGCTCTTTGGGCTGGGACATAGTGCTGGGTGGTCATTTGAGGATGCAGACCTGGACCAAACCACTTGACAAGGAAGCTGCGGTGCAAACCCCAAGACCCTAGGTCTAGAGACCAGAACAAAGTATGGTTCAACAGAGGGAGGAATGCAAGAAAGAGAATTTCCAACAGCAGCTATCATAAGGGCTAGAAGGTATGGACACAGTACTACTACTTACGAGGGGATACACAATGGTGTAGAGAAAATTTAATCTCTGAAAGGACTGCAGATACAGCCTGTAGCACTCACCGAGTGGTAAGGAATTTCTTAACTTTTTTTTTTTTTTTTTTTCTTTTTGAGACAGGGTCTCGCTATGCAGTTCAGGCTGGCCTTGAGTTCACTTTCATAGCCCAGGCTGGTCTCGAACTCGCACCAATCCTCCTGCCTCAGCCTCCCGAGTGCTGGGATTACAGGCATGCACCACCACGCCCGGCTTTTAACTGAACATAGAGACAGTAAGCATGATAATCAGTGGCAAATGGGACTCATTGCCAGACCCTACACTTAGGCTATGGCTGAAAAATAAGCCAGAGGATTACAGATCAAAAGAGGAGTGCAGGATTATGGAAACTCACAGTACCCTATGCAGTGGGCTATGAGCAAACTGCTGATTTTTTTTTTTTTTTTTTTTTTTTTTTAATGAAGAGTGATTCTTCCTTGGACAGATGGAAAAATTAATTCCCAAACTGAAAGAGCCTGGCAATGCTAAAATATTGGAGCAGCCACAGCTAGAAACCAGCTTCACCCAGGGCTAGCATGTTAAGCATGGCAGCCATGTGCAGGGACTTCCAGTGAAAGAGAACGTGGCACTGAGGTCACTGGAAGTCAGCGGGCACAGAGAAGCTGTGAGGGACGCACAGGAAGCCCTGAGGAAGCCAAGCACTCCCCTTCCTACGGAGACAGCTGTAAAATCCTTTCATCACTATGTGGGTGGCCATGGGGTTTTTACACTGTAAATTTGCGGGGAAAGATTCTGTTGAGGTTGCCAAGTTATGGACAAAGTAGAATTTGAAAAACACTAATAAATAGGCCATACTGAAATGGCCTTCCGTTGCCTGTGTGCAGGTTGTGGCTACCGAGGCCAAGTTTTGTTCTGCAACATGAGAGCAGTCCACACTGGCCTCATAAATCGGAATTTTCTGATTCTCCTTTTGGACTCGCAGAGATCATGTGATTGTTGGAGTTCTGGAATGACTGACTTCTGGCGAAATCGCTGTAGTAAGTATTCACTCCTCACACACATCGTGTCTTGCTCTAGGCCCTGCCCTAGTAAGACTTAAGTCTCTCTCTCTCTCTCTCTCTCTCTCTCTCTCTCTCTCTCTCTCTCTCTCTCTCTCTCTCTCTCTCTCCCTCCCTCTCTCTCCCTCTGTGTGTGTGTGTGTGTGTGTGTGTGTGTGTGTGTGTGTGTTTGTGCCCTGCTCAGCCCACTGTTGGAAGGGGCTATTGTGGCATATGGTGCTGGGGATCAAACCCTGATCCGTATCTGTGTGTGTTTGTCTTTAGACTGTTGAGTTGTCTTGCTGGTCCAACTTAAATATTACTCTTTATCCAGGTTTATTTTCTCCTTTCTTCCTTTCTCCCTTCTTTACTTCCTTCCCTCTCCTCTTTCCTTCCTTTCCTCTCTCCCTCCCATGATACCCCCTCCTTCTTTTCCCTTCCCTCCAAATATTGCATAATGAATATGTTTCATTCCTTTAGCAAAGGAATGAACTTGTTATTAAGAAAACTTAGACCTTGATAGAATAAGGAAACAATGAATAAACTTTATTGTCCTTTAATTTTACCACAAGCCATACAAAGAAAATAAAGCTCTATTTTAGCTGCAACCAAGAACTGGAGAGCACCACAAGTGAACCTACATTCTAAGCTCCGTTAACAGCTAGCTTTCAGATGGTGACAAGGAAAATACATTTTCACTGAATTAAAAATGAGGAGACTGGGGAGTCTGATGACGTACCAAAGAAGACAGAAGCACTTGTTCCTTTAGAATGCCAAGTTTGGATCTCAAAGTATTGTAGTAAAGTACCCTAAACCAAAACCTCATTCATCCTGTCATGAAATTCCTACCTGGTTTTTACCTGGTTTTAATATTAACTCTTATTTTAAGTTCTACATCAAATCCCAGCTTTCAATATGATCTTAGAAGTTCCTTTTTCAGAAAATCATGTTTGTTATCCTGTTCTCTCATCCTGTGCTAAGAACTAGGAGATCCTGTTTCTGGGTACTTTGTGTGTTCTTTCGAGTAGTATATTATGTGCTGCAAAAGGACACAGTTACATCTCTCCTTCCAGGGAACATAAGATAACAGGTTTATTGATTTATAGTTGTTTGGCCAGTGTTTCCTAGCAACCACTTTAAGATACAGAGAAACATTTTTTTTTAAGTCATAGAATCTCTTAGAACACAAAATAATACAGAACTTTATATCCTTTCTTCCATCAAATAAAAAGGGGGGAAAAAAAACCCAGCAAACATGAGGGAGAAAACTGAGATAAACAGAAGCCGAGCATAGAGATGAAAGGCCTTCCTCACCTCTCTGGGGTTTTTCTTTTTGTTGGATGTGCCTTGTGATGGTTGTGTTGTATAGAAATGCACCTATTTTTTCTGAGGTCTGTGTAGAACCAGGGCATTGATTGATTGGTGAGGTCAGGGAAGAAACTGCAAAGCCTCAAGGAGCCCTGATTTAACCTATGCTTTACACAGTCTAAGTATATAAGAATGGAGTGTTGGGAGATACATGCTAAGATGAGAAAGATTCAAGAGAGAACAAATATTCCTGAAAATCTATAAAAACCTGAGAGTCTGACACAATTTTCCCTTCAGCTTTGTTGTCAATAAAGAGTCTAAGTGTGATGTATGTGATAGATGTGCGAATCCTAGAGAGTTCATTATTTTTATTAACATAAAACCTTTTTGCATGACCATCTTTGTGTGGTATAATCAGCAAGACAATCTCTAGCTTACAGTAGATTCTCAAGTGTCAGGACAGTGTGAGATGACATGCTTCTCCAACTGATTTTCCTTCTATAATGTGCTGCTTAGATATAGTATGCTGTTAAGTATACATGTGTTAAGTGGCCCGTTATTTATCAGGGCCCTGGCCAAAGCACTAAACCAGGAATCAGGTCTCTTGAGTATTACTACAATGGCAGCAATACTGATAAGAAAATCTATGGGGAAAGTGACTCTTACAGGCAGAGTGGCGTTTTGTAGTCTGCCTTCCGTTTATAAATATAACTGACTAATATTGGCCATCAATATGTGAATGTTAAGTTCTCCCTCCCCTGCAAAAAGGTGGTTTTTCAAAATTAATAGGAGAATTTCTGTGTACAGTAACAGCCAAGATGCAAATGAGATGAGAATCAAAGAATTCTGCTATTTTCTTATAGCAGAGAGCATGGACTTTTAGAAGTAATAAACCTAAACTTCAGTTAGAATGAAATGTTATCTTAACTTCATGTTGTAGTTTAAATATATCTCCCCAAAAGCATTATTTGAAAAACATGAATTTCTAACACAACACAATTGCACAATGGGGCATAATGACTGATGATTAGGTTGTGAAAATAGAGTGAAAGAAGTAACACCATTATCTTAGAAAAGGGTTAATTACTGCATAGGTAAATTTGTTATAAATGAGGAATATAGACTCTCTCACTCTCTGTTTTTATTCTGTGTGTCTGTGTGTCTGGCTCTCTCTCTCTCTGTGCATGTGTGTGTATGTCTCCCTCCTGTGTGTGTGTGTGTGTGTGTGTGTGTGTGTGTGCGTGCACTTCTCTGTCTGTGTCCCTGTGACAACTGGCATCTGATTTGACTATAAGATGATAGAAGAAGATACTCACTGGGTACCTGTCACTCAACGTTGAACTTTCCAGTTCACACAAATATAAAAAAAAAAAACAAATCTGTTATTTGTTAGTTATCTATTCTATTGGGGCAATAAAAGTAAACATTCCACAAAGAGGCAATGATGAAAAGATCCTTGTTGAACCATCAGGAAGTGTACATACTACTACCTTTGCTTACTTAACTGTAAAAAACTGGATTTATTCAGGTCCTACATGCCTCACAGTCTGGATTGAAGGTGTTCTATGAACACCAGTGTTTCAGCATTTCATTTATACTTAGTAAATATATAGGAGACTAGTAACTAAGAATTATCATGCTGATAGGCAAAACTGACTCAAACAGTTAAAGCAAAACCCAGAAAAATGAACCATGATCCTAGACATGTACTCTCTTAAACTCAACAAACCAAGAATAAATATAATAAAAAATTAGAATATAATCATAGTTATCAGTTGTACTCTTAAGACAGTCCATGTGTTGTTCAGGGAATAAAACTTGAAAATAATTAGAATGCTCATTAATGAGGGCATTATGAAATTAATGTTTTTTTTTGAAATTAATAAATGTTATAAGTGTCTCCTCAAAAGGTATGCTGAAATTCAAACTTTTCAGATGATAGCATTAGGAAGTAATGAGGATAGAGCATTCATGAATGGGATTGCTGCCCTTATAAAAAGAAAATATTGAAAGAGGGCCTTTACCATTTCTACCATGTGAGGACATAAACAAACAAAACTAAATACAATACCATCTATAAACAGATGTTAAGTCTGTCAGTTAAGTCTGTCAGACTTCTTAGCCTGCAGGATGGTGAGAAATAAGTTTCTGTAACTTACCAGCCACCTAGTTAATGCAATTTTATAATAGCACTTGAACAAAGTAAGATAAGATGAAACTAAATTCTACACAGCCATAAAAATGAGTGTGTAAGTTTGTCCTTTTGGACATACAAATATCCATATTACATTTTTTTGAAAAAGTAGTAAAACATCATGTTGATACATTTTCTTTATGTTAAAAAAAGAAAAATACTGTTACAATGTATATTACATAACCTGGAGAGTGAATAGGTGTCATATAAGGCATCCTTTGATTCCCTCACCTCCATCACTGTATACTAATATAAATGTGTAGAATTTCTAAGGGAATATATAAAACGAGTCACGCAGTCCTCATCTTGGGTGAGGTGGATGTCCTCTCTAGAGTTTTCAGCTCCTCGAACTATCTACCATCAACATTCAACAGCATAAGCATAAAAGAGCACAGAATCTGTAGTTTTGTATGATCTACTAAACTCCAGGCAAAAATTGCATGACAGAGTTTATCATGGCATCTAGAAATACTAACACTGAAACAAATAACTTGGTTAAATCCTTGTTTGCTTAGAAGCGTCCTAGCTGACATGAGTTTATCAGATTGGCAAAGGAAGAGCAGAGGTGCAGGGGGCTGGAGGGCTTTTGACAAAGATTTTCAAAAGACAGGAAGAAGTCCCAACGGAGGAGGTTGCCCAGCCATCACATACTGGGCATAGTATGCGGCTTCCTTGGGAAGTGAGAGAACTGGTGGCACCCAAGGAAGCAGAGCAGTGTGGAACCTGGCAGCTTGGCTTAGCACTGGCACCAAGGCAGCCCCTCCCACACTCCAGCGAATGTGCAAGGCCACAGTCGCACTTTTCAGTTTTTCTTTTGCTTCCCTTCTTCAACTAGTCAATTCTTTTCCCAAGCAGAGGCTGCTTATATTTTTATATCAATGAATATAGAAGGTGGGGAGTGGGGAAAGAGTCACATGTTTTGAGCCCTGCAAATGTGCCAGATCTTTTTATGTGTGTTATTTGTACTGAAAATCAAAGTAGATTTGTGAGTTTTTTTCCTACCTTTCCTTTCTTCTTTTTCTTTTCTTTTTTTATTTGTGCTCTCAAGTTAACATTCAACAAGGCCTAGTGACCTCTAGGTCACCTGACCCACATGAAACCTAATGAATTTTTTAACTTAGCGCTTCTTGATTATATAACCAAAGAGTTTTCTTCCTGAATTCAATAGTGCTTATCAGGCATCTGCCACCTGTCAATCACTATGCTGGGTGCTGAGATCATATAGCCATGGTCATTGTCTTTTTTATTTTTTTTTTAATTTTTTTCTTGTTTCAGAACTTTTGTTTGTTTGTTTATTTATTTATTTATTTTTATGGCTGGCTCAGCCTGCCCTGAGGGCAGGGCTGGCACAGCTTGTGGTGCCGGGGATGGAACCGTGGTCCCTGCAGCCGCCTAAGCTTTCCTAGGTTGGCGCTTTAGACCACTGAGCCATCCTGCTGGGCCCTGTCATTGTCTTTACAAAGCTTACAAATTAGAAATGCCAAAAGGGAGAGTGCTGAGAAGCATTTGAAGCAGTAATTTAGCGAGTTTCCTCTCACAATTTCCTATCACTCAGGTACATTAGTATTTGTGGTGCTGTCAGCTGTTTAACTTCCAAACACTTGCACTCAACACAGTCAAAGAACTTCTTGGGATCACTGGGTTGCTGATAGCTTCAAAGGCCCTAGATTATAACTTTTGTCTTCAGCTGCATTTCTGAGTTAGCATTCCATTTCTGTGCCATTTGAGACTAATCTACAAATGTTAAATGTATAGAAATCTAGATTATTTGAATGATTATATGTTACACATGCAAATTCTATTACAGCATTTTTAAGGGAAACACTGACAAATTTTATATTAACTTATATACATTTACAACTATCTAAATGAATGGATTTTAAATTTATAAAACTTAACAAATGACCTTTAATTAATAAAAACTTGTACATCCAAAGAATGTATTTTAACTGAGGAAGGGAGCATGTTGACTGGCAATTAAAAATATAAATGCAGCTCCCATATAGGATCATGAGAATGTGAATCATGCTCACTATACTACATTATAGATTAGTCAAAATATGTCTTTACTGCACATTTACAGCTGGGTTTTCACAGTATCTATAAAACTATAGCTAACTTTATGAAAAATGTAAAAAGCTACACAGTTAGGTGCAGCTCCTGAAAAATAGATTAAAACAGAAGTCATGAATGTGTGGCTCACATTAGGTACCTTTTTCACATTTGGAACTAATTGTTTCTCTCTCTCTCTCTCTCTCTCTCTCTCTCTCTCTCTCTCTCTCTCTCTGTCTCTGTCTCTCTCTCCCTTGATTTTGTATTCATTATCTTGTCACCGGTGAGAGAGGATATAAGAATTTCAAATAACAGGACTTCTATTCCCATCTTAGTAGAAAGGCACAATACACACAGAAGACAACCAAGAAAACAGAAGTCTAGAAATATTTAGTATGTTGTCTCTTGTAAGGAATAACATACAGAGATAAAATATAAATGATGGTGGGAATCTAGGTAGCTCCCTCTGCTCCTGAACTCCTAGCTGCCAGCCCATCTGTCTGCCATGTTGGCCAAGTGTCCCCACTGTGCAGACTCTGGACTGAGTAGCAATGACACTCAAAACCCAAATCCAGGGCCTGGCAGGATGGCTCAGTGGTCTAAAGCGCCTGCTTGGGGAAGCTTGGGCGACTTCAGGGACCGCGGTTCAATCCCTGGCACCACATGCTGCGCCAGCCCTGCCCTCGGGGCGGGCTGAGCTGGCCATAAAAATGAGTGAATAAACAAACAAGGGTTTTGAAACAAGAACAAAAATAATAAATAAAATAAAAAATTCTTTAAAAAAAAACCCAAATCCATTTCTTTTCCTTCTACATCATGAATTCATTAGCACCAATCAGTGCACAAGGTATCTAAGGCAAAAATAAAGACAGGGACAAGGCGTCTTTGAGGGCTATGTCCAACACATGGCCCATACAAGGTGAACTATCAGAGATGGCACCTTGAAATAATAAAACTTTCTTAAATGTAGTGTCTCCCAGAAAGGAAGGTGCTGATTTCTGCCTTTACATATTACCACTCATGAAAGGCTACACAGGAATCAACACAGACCAAAAAGCATAAGAAGGTATAGGAAAGCTTTCCAGCTCTGTAAGATAAGCCCCATATTTATTACCAACACTCTTACACCCAAACTGCCATCTGACACCTCTAATTGCTTGATATCAATACATCATCAAAATGACTTCAACTACTTGACATCTTTTTAATTTGTAGTTTTCCAGTGCTGTTTGGGAATTAGAATGCCTTTTAAGATTATTGGATATTCTCATATCAAACTTCCTTTAATTACACAAAAGGTTGTGCAAAGTATGCACAGGATAAGCAGCAGCCTGGGGCTCACAGCTAGGAGAAACAGTGCCTAGAACAGCAGTTTAATCACCACCTTCCAGTTTGGGATTTTATCAGGCTTGTGACTTGCCAGGTTCTGACCACATATTAGGTTACACAACTTTTATAAACGCAGAAAGAAAAGGCAGTGTGTGCTGTGAAGTGATTTATTAGAATTGTAATGCTAAGATTGCACAAAACCCCATAAATAGTCTTCTTAATGTTTTACTTTATGTGACAGCCTTCAAGTGATATATTGTCTGACAATCTTCAAGATGACTATATAAACACTTTTTTTTTTTTTTTTTTTTTTTTTTTTTTTTTTTTTTTTTTTTTTTTTTTTTTTTTTTTTTTTTTTTTTTTTTTTTTTTTTTTTTTTTTTTTTTTGGCTGCAGCTTAATATATGCTGAAGTCTCTGCAGGCTAATAAGATATAGAACCAGGGTGTGTTCCAGTGTGCAGGGTCCTGAGAGTGGAGACTGCCATCACTGAAAATATCTGTATGGACTGTGCACAGAGGATTTCTTCTTCATATCAAAGAAGCCAAAGTATAAACAAAACAGTCAGTGGAAATATACGACTGTGTTTCTATTTTCCCCCAATTTCCTCAACTCTTGGTGGGTTTTCTGCAAGAATAAAACTCAATAATGCTAAAATATCCTTTCTAATTTCTTATGAGATCTTACATTATAGCCATAGCTTTGATAGTGTCTTTTAAACTAACTGTTTACAGCCGGGAAGATAGCTCCATAGCACCAGTGCCTGCCTGGCAAGTGCACGGTCGTGAGTTTGAACTCTGGTCCCACAAAAATAAATAAATAAGACTTAAACTAACTGTCTACTATTAGACAGATGTTTAATTTTTCTTTGCTAGGCAGCCATTAAAGATACTTAAAGTCTAATAACTCTGCAGAAAGTCTTCAAGGGAACATTGAGATGAAATGCTGTATGATAACACAAATAGTTATTTATTTTTCTGCTTCTGAACATTGCCCAAATCTGATACAGAATAACTTCAGCCTGAGCTGTGCTGGGCTGAGCAGAAGAGTGCTGGGGAAGAGGAAGCTATCTGGAAAGAAAAATTAAGGTTAGGAAGCATAATCTTAGGGTAGATGTAGTAACACCAGGATAAGAGGGTATAAATCTCCCTCACTAGGATAACACAGAGAATCCTCCAGGTTTATGCTGGATTTACAAAAGCTCTGATTTACAGGGACAGAAAGGAGTCAAGGTGTAGATGGGCTTAGTATCCAGCATTTGGTGAGAAAAGCCATGCTATCAAGGAGTTTTCTTGATGTCTACGTAGGGCAAGACCCACTGACTAATAATGCAGAGAACAGGATGCAGGCACTGAAGAGAGCCCCTGGATGGAGATCCTGGAGGGAGAGACCTGTGGGAGTCTGAAGAAGGGTCAGAGCCCTGTAACACTGCCTTGAGGTCAAGGATTGTTGCAGGGCACAAGAGGTCAGGCAGCTCAGCAGAATCAGAGGAAGATACAGAAGGAAGAAGAGGGACGGGGGCTAGCGAAAGAAGCTGCAGCTTGATGCTGAGGCCATCCTGGGGAGAAGAGGACACCTGGCTTAGGCTCTAGACTCATTTTTTTTTTGTTTTTTTGTTCCTGCTGGTGAGAAATTACTTGCTAATATACCACCAGGCCTGAATTTTAATGATTCAGGAATTAGGCAAAGCAGAGCAATCTGCTGGAAGCTCTTCAGTAGCCACAGCTGGGAGCACAGCAGCAGGACTTGACAAAGATGCCCATACATAGCACAGATTTTTTTTTTATTTTAGGAAAATTTAAATAAATGGGAGAATCCACTTAAAGGGACATGTTCAATGCTTTAAGACACATAAAGCTTGACTATTTAGAGAAAGAGAATATACAGAGTGATTTTTCATCAGTTGCAAGAATAAAAGCTTCATGTATTAGAATTATTCTTCAAGGAGTGACTTTTTTATTTATTTATTTGTTTGTTTTTTCTGATGGTACCAAGGATTGAACTCAGGACCTTACCAGGCAGGTGGTGCTCATGCCACTGAGCTATCTCCCCAGCCCAGAAAGGTATGTAATAAGTCTGATTTTTCCACACTTTTGAATAAAATATGTTCCAGGAAAAATTTTACACCAGATTTCAACTCCACTTTTAGAGTGAAAATAATGGAATATTATAACTAACTGCCTCACTTCTTGTCTGTATGACCCCAAGTCTCACACATTCCTGGGCTTTGCAGAGGTGGCTCAATCTCTAGGGTGTGGGATGCTTTGATTAAGGGTGTATGATTAGTAAACCAGACTGCTGACTGGCTTGGCATAGTTCTGGCCAGGACCAAGGCTGCGAGTTTCATACCCACCCCAGAGCTGGTAGCCTGCACACAGTGTAGGGTCCTTCCGCTATTACCTGGGCTGCCTCCCACCAGCATGAACCGCTGCCCACTGCCATGTACTGCCCTGCCTTGGAGCTAGAGGATCATGTACTTAAACCTCTTAGAACTGTGACCTAAGTAGCCTTTCTTATCTTAACTTTGAGCATGGAGTACTTTGTCTCAGCATTGAGAAAAGTAACTAAGACACTCATAAAATACAAAGTAAGGAGACAAGGGTGTACAGTTGCTAGCGAGATGGTCTTAAAGGCCCATTTCAATTCTATTGCTCTAGGATTCCTGCCACATTCATTCATAAAGAACACTGAACTATTAAAGGATATATCTCCTGTAAAACTTCTATCAGCACAAGGCCTGGGCACAGTGGAAGTTCTGATATTTATTTGCTCACAGACTGTGGTGAACCAATAAGGATTCTTCTATAGGCCCTAAAGATTTTCACTAATCTTGTCCATCTACCCATCAGGATGCTGGTTGAGTTTGCTGAATGAAAAGAAGGTATATCTCTCCAATAACCAAATGAGGTGATTTCCATATTAATTTATGCTCATTAAATCTGAATCTCTTTCAGAAAGGCAGAAGTTAGAAATCCTGATCTATAACCACTGATACTTCCATATCCCATTTGGCTGCTCAAATCAATAGAATCATTTTTGTTCCTAAAAACTGAGCTCATCTGTGTTATTTCCTTATTAATTTTTGGATTTAGTTGAACTACCTTATGATAAAAGTAAAATATCAAGGTCCTAACTATATGGACTTAACAGATATCAATAGAATATTCTATCAAGCACACATTTTTCTTGGCAGTGCATGCATGACACTGGATAAGGCAATGTGTTATCAATACATAATGGAATACTACTACTCAAGTATAAAAAACGCAAATTTGAAACATTTGTAGTTAATGTTGACCAAAATATAGTGTCAAACAGAGTAATTCAGTCACACAAGCTGAGATATCATATGGTATCTCTGAAGTAAGTAAGGCTATGTGGGAATAATGAGGAAAATAAAGCACTGAGAGAAACACACAGGGAGAGAAATGGGAAGGGGTCCAAGAGATGAAGCTTGAGGGGCGGGTGGTAGGGAAGGAGGACGAAAATGATGTGAAATGATTATATGCATGTACTAAGTCCCCACAAAGAATGATGTGTAGTACATGGAATAAACAGAAGCTGACAGTAACAGTAATAAGAGCAGTAATAAAAATAGAGAAACAGAATTTAGAGTCAGAAGGAGGGGCATGAGTGGAAAGGGGAAGGGAATAAAGCATTGAAGTAATCTCAGTATAACTAATATATTAAATTAGTTATAATATATACTACGCATTATATTACGTATAGCTAATATATGTGTATATATTGCATATATATAAAAGTTAAATAAAGATATTGCTAAAAGCAATCTGTTTTGGACTGAGATCAACTATGAAAAGGTCCTTTAAAGACTTCTTCAAATATAGCTTCTCTAATGGCAATGGAACACACATCTCTGACAAAACAAAACAAAAAAGGGGGATATAAATGAAGGACCATTTTGTTGTGAAAAAACAAACAAAGAAAACTACAGGGGCCTGGCGGGATGGCTCAGTGGTCTAAAGCGCCTGCTTGGGAAAGCTTGGGTGGCTTCAGGGACCTTGGTTCAATCCCCGGCACCACATGCTGCGCCAGCCCTGCTCTTGGGGCGGGCTGAGCCGGCCATAAAAATAAGTGAATAAACAAAGGGTCTGAAACAAGAAAAAAAAAAATGTTGCAGTAGTGTACACAGCAGCCTGGCAGGCGCAAGGTTGGAGTTCTATCTCCAAAACCAAAAAAAAAAAAAAAAAAGAAAAGAAAACTACATATATCATATGAGTTATCATATATATGATAAATACAAAGGTAATTTTTGTAGTTCATTGAGAAGAAAGTTTTGTATTAATAGTGTTTAGTGAAGATAGCACATCTTCATCGTGTCCTATGAGTAACTAATATGAAGATAACATGCAATGTATTAATTATTGTAACTGTCCTACTAGCTTGTTTTGAAACTGTCTCATTGTTGTTTTACCTTTTTTCTCATTAAAATGAACAAAAACAGCAACACAAAAAAGTAATCCCCTGTTTTTAAAATCCTTTATGTGGCATTGGGAGGGAAACCCAAGCTCTCAACCCTGTAATACACCCCTCACCTTCTTTTTCATCCTGAGAAAGGAGCTTGCTAAGTTTTTAAGTCTCCCAGGTTGGGCTGGAATTAGCAATACTGCTTCAGCTGATGGGACTCTGTCTTTCTTAATGTGGTTACTGGAATATTTACAATTACATGTAAGGTTCACATTTGTGTTTTATATTATCTGACAGTGTCAATGTATATGTCACTGGGTGAGTGTTATGGTTTGTATCTAGTTGTCCCTCAAAGCCTCATGCAAATTATAGAGCTGTCAAGCATGAGGCTTGAGGGGCAGGGCCAGAGGACCATCATGGGACTTGAGGGGCAGGGCTGCAAAGGGCGAAACTATTAAACTGACAGTATGAGCCTCTGCACCCCTCCCCTCCCTTTGGTGACCTCTCTTTGAGGTGTGGAGCAGATCATCCTGGACATGGCAGAGCCCCAGCCTCCTCCCTCCAGACCTTACAGAGCAGGGGTAGGGTCTTGAAACTTCCAGTATCTATGAGCTAAATGAACCTTTCCTCACCTAAGCTTGCCTGTCAGGTATTTGTCCCAGCAACGAGAGAAGAATAACTAAGACAGTGAGATAGAAAAAAATGTATCACCACTGATGATACAATATGTTAAGTGGTAAAAACAAAATAAGGCAATCTGGTGGAAGACTAGAGGAAATATAAATCATGAGGCATGAATTTGTTTACATCTCATGTGAATAACAAGACGGGTAAGTCACGTGTCCTCAGGGCACCCGTGCCTCCAGCCACTGAAGACATTTCTCTAGAACTCCCACTGATCTCATCTTGGCTAAATGTGTTTGGCATTTCTCACTCTTCCACTAAGAGAATCTTTTAGCAAGGCCGGCGAGGGAGCTCAGCAGACTAAGCACCTGCTTATGTAAGCGCAAGGGTCGGTATTTGCTCTCTGGCACCACATGCCATGCTAGCCCCATCCCTGGGCACACTGAGCCAGCCACTGAGTCCAGGTGTGATGGCACATGCCTGTAATCTCAGTGCTGGGGAGGCTGAAAACAGGAAGAGAGCTGCACAGTGAGACCCTGCAGCCCCCCCCCCCCCAAAAAAAAGAGAGAGAACCTTTTTGCACCTTTTGGCTCCACTTCCAGGTTAGCTGTGGAGATGGCTTCCCTGCCACACTTCTTCTCATTCTTGCTTAGACTATTTGACCATTCAGTAGACTCCAGTGTGCATTTTCGAGTTGGTCTGGCTTCTCATTCTTTTCTGCTTGGCTGTTTCCAGTGATAATATGCTGTTATGTAGTAACCAGTATACACTGAAGAGGCACAAATCTAATTTTTTAAGTTAAAGCTATTTTTTATTGATATGTACATCCAATTTTCTATTAGATAAGCCTAATTTTCCCATTAAAGTTCAAAAAAAAAAAAAATCAAAGCAAGCTCTTACTTTTTCCCCAGTCTCAGCTTCCATCAATTCTTTCATTTCTTCTATGCTCAGATTATGTGACAATTCTGTGTATTCTTCAATCATTGTTTGATTTTTCTCACTTTTCCTTTTTTTGTATTTTATGGAAGGGTATACAGGGTGTTCAAATTCTCGCTACTAGTTCTGACTCCTAATGACCCACCTGTTCACAATCTCCCAAGAGCTGGGATTACATGTGCACGCCACCACGCCTAGTCTCAGTTGCTATCTTAGTATGTGTTGGGAGTGGCGCTGGCACTGCAGGCCCAGCAATTGAACTCCCAGCCCCTGCACCTGCTCTTGGGCACTTCTGTCCGCTGAGCTATTTGGTTGGCCTGCTTTTCCATCTTAATACACATTTCCCATCAGTATACAGCCCTCATAAATCTTTCCAATTATTCACATTGAGACATTGTAAATTTTCACTCCAGCTCTGGTACAAATATTCATTTTTTTTTCTAGAAGCTTATTCTAATTGATAAGGACGAACAAATTCCATTTTTATGTGACTTATAGAACCTTGCATTTATCTTATTATGATGTCTTTATGTTTCATTGTTCTTCTCAAGCTCTTTGCCCTGGACTTTAAAATTCTTGCAGGATGGTGTTTATTTTTGCTACAGTATTGGCCACTGTGTTTCCCAGTACTAATGTTGTGTGTTATCATGGTGGTTTGTCAGTGGAAATATCTTGCCTGTGCAAGAAAGAAAGAAGGCCCAGGTGATCAGACAACATGGTTTTTTGAGGAGGTGCTAGTTGAGCTAAATCTTGAAGATGGCACAATTTTTCTGGGTGAGAAGATATTATGTTCAATAGTAGAAATAATAAAAATTAATTGGCAAAATATTAACAGAGAAACAAGAAACACTCTGTAGTGGTTGATCAACTGTGTCAACTTGAGAAGTTTAGAAGCTTAACTAAATTGGCTGAGCAATTGCACACCCTAGGGCGGCTATTCACTTAAAGGATATAAAAGGGAAATGAGGAAGGATGGAACATTTCATTTCTTTCGAGGAGTTCCGGTCTTTGCCATCAGCTTGGACATTGTCTCTGGCTTCTAACGCAGACTCTTCAACTTCCACCTTGGACCCTGCAGGCTTCTACCGTAGACTCATCAGCCTTCCATCCCAGACCTATGGGTTCCCTGATATGGACTTAAATGAAACACGGCAGTGACCTCCAGTCCTTGGACTGAATCCTTCAGTCTCCAGTGTGTAACATCCTCTGTATGCTTCCGCATCAGGCTCTGTGGCTGACCGTTGTAAGCTGATCTTGTAATTTCTTATACATTTATACATCCTGTATTATATCTGTTCCTCTAGTAAAACCCTGGCCGATACTCTTTCTATGTTTATTTGTAAGCATATCAATCAAACACAGATGAAGTTAAAAATAGGAATTATTAGGGAAATTTTTGTGCAAGACCTCGAATACCAGGCTAAATTTGCATTTCATTAATGGAAGGCAATGCACCATTGTAAGACTTCTAAGAACAAATGACACAATTTGTGATTGTTAGGAGAAAAATTAAATTAGAAATATTATATAGTATAAGAGAATTTTAAAGTTTAAATAGTAAAACACTAAAATCTCTAATCATACTTTAACTAACTGGAATAGTGGAAAATAGGGGATAAAAAGGTAAAAAAAATGAATGGGTAATGGAAAGGAACAAGAAGTCTTACTGTTTGATTGCAGGCTGGCAAGTAGAAACAATACAAATCAAGGCAAAATAGGCCTGGAATATAAGCCACAATTATCTGTAAGCATAAATGATCACTAGGAACTTCCAATGTGTAAATACAGGCACATGTGCTTGCAAAAGCAAACAAGTTCTGTCTCCTATAGTTGAGTCAGTGAAGAGAAGGTTTTCTTTTCTTTCTTTTTTTTCTTCTCTCTCTCTCTCTCTCTCTCTCTCTCTCTCTCTCTCTCTCTCTCTCTCCTTTTACTTAGGACAAGAGGGATATTTAGAAAGGGCAAGGTAAGGACCATTTCGTGTATGCATTTGGACTATAAATTGATGAATTCTTAGAAAATGGAACGTGTTCTCCCTTAAAGAATGAAGGTAAAGGAGAAATGATTCTGAATGATATTATCATCAAGAAAAAGCTAAATTTTATAAATCATCTGGAAAGTAAAATCTTTAATATAGGATTGTATGTAGGAAAGGCTGGCTTGAAGAAGAGCATAAAACAGGAATAGTAAAAACTGTCAAGGACTAGTTAAAATTTTAACTTTCCACTATAAAGAACTAAGCTATTCTTTTCCAAAGCACAATACATACATTGCTTCCAAAGCTCTGCTCCTGTCAGAACACTTACCTGTCACTCAATTTGGGTGAAATGAAGGAGCTTCATTCTGCTGTTTAAAAAAAGGAAAAGAAGGAGACAGAAAGACATAGCCCACGTAGGATGATTTTGTGCTGGATTTCCAGTTAGCCATCTGCAAATACATAAGACAGAACCGGCTCCATGGGGCACTGCCTTGCAAGCAAAGGTGGCAGAGATACAGGCGCAAAGACGCAGCAGGCTGCCCTGGAGCTGTGCTCCACTGCTCCTTCTCTTTCTGCCATGCCAGTTTTGTGACCAAGGGTGAGCTATGTAGGATCTGAGCCTGCATTTTCTCCTTTAAAATAATCACACGTTTACAACTGCACAACATTTAAGATTCATCTAGGTCTAACACCATAGGGGAAGGAAAAGCCTGTCTAGCACAGTATTTGTTCTGAACTTCTGAGCTCCTTCTTTTGCCTTTCAAGTTTGCAGCTGTGAGATTCATTTTTGATGCCTACACTGTGTAAGACTAGGTACTGATTGCCAAAGAAAGAAACTACTTCACTGAAGGATTGGGACTTGGGGCCAAGCTAGGGACAAAATGGGCCAAGAGTGAGTGTGATCATATGTGTGTAACAAAAGGGCGATATGAATTCTGAATACTGGAGGTTAGTGACTGATAAACATACAGCTGGGTGAAGAGGGTGAGGTTCTCTGATTCTAGAAGGACACAAAGGTGGTACATTGTAGACTCTCACAGACAGTTCCCCCTGTGCCTTTTCCTTTGGCTGGTCCTGACTGGCATCATTATAATACAACTCTGATTACAAGGACTCCACTTTGTTGAGTTAGGGGAGTTGTTATAATGAGTGTCAAAGTGGAAGGAGCCATGAGAACCCCAGTATTTGTACCCAGGCAGTCAGGAGCAAGAGTGGCCTGGAGGGCTCCCAGTGCGTATCTGCCACCTAAAACAAAGCAGTGCTGCTGGTGAGCATGTCCTTCAACCTGACAATAACTCTGCTTAGTATCAGAATTAAATTGGAGTATAATCAGCTTTTTCCAGAGTGACCATCATTTGCTGGGCAAAGTGAGAGATAATTAAGGCAAGAGGCAGGCGGAAGGGCCATTATTTCATTTAACTTTTAGCCCTGTGACCGAAGGGCAGTGCACTTGGCCTGAAGCTGCAATTCCTAGCAAGTTTGGGATGAGAGCGTGTCTACTGATGAAGCAATATTTTTCTGACATCAAGTGCATTTTAGGGAAGGAAGAACTACAGCAGCCCGCTACCACTGTTACTCAGTCATCTAAATGACGGCCTGTTTTTAGGACAAATATCAGAGATATGTTGAGCAGATTCTGGGTCAGTGTAATGTTAGTATCACATCTCATTTCTGTCTCACAGAGAAGCTAAGGCCTGAAACTTAAAACTATCCTTGTGACCTAATGCCTATTTTCCACCTTCTTCTCTCATATAAAAAACCTGCAGAATTACATTCCAGTATCAGAAAGCCCCATTGTCATTCTTCTCATAGAATGGAGGTGGAAGGGGAGGTGGGAGTGAGCTTAGTATTAGGTTCCAGGTCTCATGCTACCTACTTCTCAAAAGGCTTATAGATCAAACAGCAGTGAGTGATGAGAGACAAAAAAAAAAAAAAAAAAAAAAAAAAAAAAAAAAAAAAAAAAAAAAAAAAAATCACCATCAGGTCTCTTTCTGAGTAAAGGAGTTTAGACTTTCAACATGATGAATTCTCTTTGATAAAAGAATAAAGGGATGTGTTGTCTCTTGAGGGAGCTGCTGGGGTTCCCATGGTCCTCACAACAGGTGCAATGCCAGCTCTCCCTCCATCCCTGTCTCCTTGTTTCGTCTCTTGCACATGGCTACAATGAAAGACACCGATGTCCAATTCTACTCAAATATTTTCTTTTGAACGTACAGAGACAGACTGCTAGGACTCTCCATTTGAAGGATCGAACATTTGTGTAAAAAGAGATCACAAGAAGACAGTTTCATCAGAGACTGTTGCATAATGAGGCCAGGAGGTACAAATGAGAATGTGGCCTTCTTAGCATCATCAGAAGCAGAAGTGCTGTAGTTATTCAGCCACTCACCCAAGAGAGCACACACCAGGTCCTCAGCTACGCTTTGTTTTTTCTATCTGTCTCTCTTAAGTTTTAAGTATTTAGTATTTAAGTGATATCAAAAGCTTAAAAAAATTAAAGCCAGATTTTATAATACAGATTGAATATCCTAACTACACCAGAAGTGCTTTCTCTTTCAGAATATTTGGATATGTATAATGAGATATTTTGGGAAGTGGAACTCAAATCTACCCATGCAATTCATTAGTTTCTTATTCACCCACCCACATATATTTAGCTAAGTTACATAGAAATTAATATGGAATCAGAGAGGGACTGGGCCTTTGAGGAAGCCAGTGCAAAAGATGAAAACCTCACAATTGTAGTGGGAAGTGAATCTGAAGAGAGCCCATCCTCAAGAGGGAGATGCGAGAGCCAGGCCTGCAAGGCTCCCTAGGGGTAAACAGCAACTTGATTATCCTGTAATTAGCACCACCTCGTCCAGTGAACCCAGCTAGGGATCAGATGAAAAGGGTGGCTGGCCCAAACATCTGGACCCATCCCGTTGCTAGGATGCCTTTGTTCTTTCCACACACCATCGCTAAGCAGCTCGGGCACCAATCTGAGCAACAGTAACTAAAGGACTATACTTGTAATCCTATAGGCTAATTGTAGTTTGCCCCATCTGGTACGTATGGTGCCCTTTTGCATAATACTCTTGACAAGGGCCTTGGTAGCCACCCACTTGGGACCCCTTCTGAAAATCTAAGGACCATCCTTCTCTTTATTTACAATAAAATTCTCCTAACTTCCCTTTTTGACTTACAATTTCACCTCTCTTCAGTGTTTTGAGACCACAAACTCAGCATGTCTGATACCTAACAGATTGCGAGTTACTTTACCCAACCATATACCAAAGATAATTATATACAGTCTTTTTAATACACCCATACTTTTAATGTACCCAGTCATAGGAGACCCAGTGTGAGGTTTAGTTTCCACTGGTGGTGGCATGTCAGACCAACACATTTCAGATTTTAAATATTTCAGATTTTGGATGTGGGGGTCAGAGATGTCCAGCGTGGATTAAGCTTGCTATTGAGGAAGGGAGCTCTCATTCCTGTCCAGCTCTGGCTAGAGCAGAGATTGCCTGCAGCTCCAGTGTTTCACAGAGACATTGCTTGAGGCCTGGGTCTGAGTTGTGCGGTCTGAGTTGTGCTTAGAACTCCACCCAGTAAATGCATCCTAAAAATGGGTCTTTAGAATCTGAGTGTTCTGGCTACCCCTCATGCAACAAATACAGCTATTGTTTGTAATTTTTCTTCCTTTTCAGTTTTTTTTTTTTTGTTTTTTTTTTGTTTTTTTGTCTTTTTGAGACAGGGTCTTGCTATGCAGTTGAGGCTGGCCTTGAGCTCACTTTTGTAGCCCAGGCTGGTCTCGAACTCACCTCAATCCTCCTGCCTCAGCCTCCTGAGTGCTGGGATTACAGGCGTGAGCCACCACGCCCGGCTTCCTGTTCAGTTTTTTAATTGTTTCTTAACCCTATTTTCATGCAGAGAAGCACACTTCTAGATACATGCAGACAGAGTCACGCATCCCATCTAGCCATATTCATAGTTTGTCTTTACCTATTAAATTTCAAAACATTCGCAGCATCAGTGAGGTCACAGCTCCCAGGTTTTATTTACAGGAGAAAACTCCAATTTCTGGCCTATGTGTATGTCAAAACTTATGATTGCATCAGCCTATTCCACAATGAATTAACTCTCTCTATATAGGAGGGCATGAGGAATTTTGAAAATGAGACTCAAATTCTGCAAAGCAGATGTGCATCTCTGTGCACACAGGGCAACAGTAATCACCATGTTGCCTTCAGTCTCTGCACCATACCTGCCTACTCTCTGGACAGCACATATACAGATTACCAGCATCATTTAAATAAACTCAGAACTTCATTCATGATTAGGCACAGGTTCATGCACAAAGCCACTGGCAATGCTTTCGTGTTTACTCTGGGTATGTATTTTGTTTTTCCTGTTAGTGCCAACCTTACATAGTTTAGATTCAAACAAATCAATCTCACAATCCACATTTTCTGGTCAGTGATCCTGGATGTTGCTTTGGGAACCTCCTATCACCTTGTTTCAGTTTCTTTTTTGTGTGAAAATGACAGTAACAGTTGCTACTTGGAGGGAATATTCTATGGATTAAAACAGAACACTGAAAAGCCTGGCATAGAGGCTGACTCCTCACAAGAGCTCAAAATGTGTGTGACTCTTGTCAATGCAGAAACATCACAGAACCTATTACATCTGTGAATAAAGGAGGAACAATTTAGGATCATTGGAAGCATGGGCAGGAATGTTTTCTTGCAAAGGTGGAAGAGTCGTGTACAGCTGCGTGTGTTAATTTGGTCTTAATCTTCAACTCCTCCGCCAAGGAGTTATAAATTGCAACCTACAAGGCCATACAAAAGAAAGGGTGGGGAGGGAGGGAGTGAATGTGTCCCTCCCTTTTCAACTACACTGTCATTTTGATTTAAATATCATCATTTGCATATTTTTTATCTGAACAAAGAAAGGCCACCTTCTCACACCTAATCACCATGAAGCAGCAGGCGGCAGCCTTGGAAGCTTTTATCAATGTGCCAATTTTTATTTTAGTTTATAATTTAAAAAGTGAGAGCGAAATGATAGAGACGGTATCATTTCAAAGGGATTTTTTTTTTAACATATTAAAAGCTCTGTCACTTTTTTTCTCTTATTTGACACTGATTAGGAGGGCACAACACATTAAAATGAACTAGAAAAGTAAAACAAGAAGAGCTCCAGAGGGAAAGAAAAAGTCTGCCCCATACCCTACTGCTTACATATAATCAGAGAAACTGAAGAACCCAAGATTAGAGGAAGCAAACTTGAAAAAGGCAGGGAGGTCAAAGACCTGGCAGGTTAGAATTATGTCCCATTGATGTAGTTAAAGTTATTGTTGTGTAGCCATACTAGCCCTGGAACCTTGGGCACACTGCGTTAGCCACTGAAACCAGGTGCGGTGGCCCATGCTTATAATCCCAGTGCTGGGGAGGCAGAGACAGGAGGATCGCTATGAGTCCTAGATGCCTAAGACTAGTTGCCTAGTTGCAGATAAATAAATAAATAAAAGATTAAAAAAAAATTTTTTTTCTTAAAGAATCATTGTTTGAAAAGTTTGTAAACTTTACTTGCAAAGGTATTGGATTTAAAATAACTGGAAGCTATATGTCTTTGGGGAGAAGACTTGCCAATAAAAAGATAATAATGTATTTTCTTTAATTTAAAATGTGATGGACTTGATATTTACTTGAAAGCAGAGTCTGAAGTAGGGGTCTAGAAATTCAATGCTGTTAGATAGAAGTGTGAGGACAATTCTGAGTCCAGTCTCTTTCATGAGTGAAAAGTGGGCATGCTGATGGACTATGTCCATTTCCTCTGCAGCCAGTCCCTCTTTCTGTATTCATGGTCACAGTAGAATTTCTTTTCACCTAATTTGCTTTTTTCTATCCTTAATTACCTTGGTGTAGAAGGTGTCTCTAGTAAGGCAGAGAAAAGTGCTAGAAACATTTTTGGCTTAATAATTTATCAAAAAGATTGTGTAGTTTGCCAAAATTAACAATAGGAGAGAGGCATTTTTATCCCTATATATGCGCTGCTCCACAGAGTACATCTTTCATGAACATCTAGTAAAAAATGCATAGGAAAGATTGGCCACGCCTTTGTTGAGTGACATTTTCATTTGAAGACTTTGGGGTTTCCTTTCTTGGCTAGAGCTGGTATCTTTCAGCAGAGATGGATATAACAAGAAATGACTATGGTGAATGCAGTGTGAAATGGGGAAGGAGAGCCAAGGGCTTGTGAATGCCTTTTAACCCAATTCACAAAGAAAAAAAAAAGAGGACAGTTACAGAATCCCAAGCCTTGCTCACAGGCCCCGTGGCGCTCTGCATTCTTGCACTTCTGAGCCACCTTTCCCTCTCCATGGCTTTACCCTCCCTGGCTACTCTTCCTTAATATTCTATGAGACCTCTGATCCCTGTACTTCCTGTACTTATCATTTAAATATCTGTTTCAAAATCTGGCCTTTCTCCTGATTTTTTGTCTCAGTCTTAGAAATTGCAAAAAAATTTTTTCCTAGTTTTATGGCATAAACTTCTAAATATATACAGATCTCTAGTATGCACACACAGAACACACAGACACACATACAGGCACAGCAGATGTCTCCTGAGCTTGAGGCATGAATATCTAGTGGTCCAACTAAATGCATCTATATAGGCCATTCTAAAAATGAGCATAACAAAGCTTAAAATTGTACTTCTCATCACTGCAGGAAATGCTCATGCTTGATATTTCGTAGTTTCCTTGACTCTGCCCACTCTGTCACCACTAAATCCAATCAACAATGGGACTCCATGGAATCTAGTTCACAAACCTCTCAATTCTACTTCTTTTCATTGTTACTGTCAACACTGTCATTCAAGGAAGCATAATTTTCTCCTAGAACACTACAATACCCTCCTAATTGATCTCCTTATCACTGCTGTTGCTGTACACAAATCCATTTTCCAATTTGCAGTAAGAGCACTATTTCAAAATTACACATTTTACATGGTATTCCCCTTAAGTCTTGAATAACTTTGTATTTTATTTCTAATGTAGGCCAGTGTTTTCCGCTGTACCTAATACATCAACATTGCCCTGACTACCTCTTCAGCTCTAACTTCCCTCTCACAATATATTCATGTAATGATAAGGGCATCCTATAGCCTTCTAAACATCATATATTTCCTCTCTTTTGCTTTGCTTTTCTTCTCTTAGCATCTGGATTTGTGTGTACCATTCAAAATGATGGAATTTCGGGACAATCTTTTCCCAGCTACTTGCTACATGAAATGTATGTATCCTTTTGAAAACTTAGTTTATTCAATGGCTACCAACATTTAGGGTAACTTTTAATAATATCAGCTTCATGATATAATCATATAGATGAATTATTTGTCATGATAAATGACAATTTTATGAGGTTAACTTTTCATGAGTAAAAATCAGTCTTACAGATTAGTTGAAGATTCAAATATATATGTACCCTATAAACTTTATGTTGTAAATAACTGTCTATTGTTAAATATATTATATATAACATTTAACATCGTTAATTTATTTAATTTTTACAAAATAATATGTGCTCCATAAATGCCCCTAAAATAAATTTTATAAGTTAAAAAGAAACACATTATTTATAATAGTGAAAAACACCAGAAACATATATAGTCAGGAACTCCCCGTAACAGAACACTAAAACCATAAGGAATGTTCAATATCTCAGCAAGACAGTGCTAGAAATGACTTACTATAAAAACCCAGTAACTGGGGAAAATTTGAATAAATGGTTTCCTTAGAATGATATGCTGTTATTTCTCTGAAACATTCATTTCCCTAACCAAATGTTTCTTTATTACTTCATTGAAAGTACACAACAAAATACACACATTAATGCTTTTCAGCCGGATTCTGCCAGGATCAGGGAGAAAGGGAGACAGACAGAGACAGACAGACAGATGGAGAGAACAAAAATAAATAATGCAAGGTATTTTAATAGTGCTTACTTAAACTAATTATACTTTGTTTCCTAATAAAAGCACACTTACAGCAATATTATTAGAAATCACTTAGAAAAATACACATAGTACAGAAGTCTGACTTGAGGTGGCAAAATAGTCTCTATCCATAACCTTGAGGACAAGTGAAAAGAGAAGGTCACCTATCTTCTACGAAACAAGTAGCCTGCCAGGGCTTTAGCACTGTGGGAATCCCTTCAGGCTACTTCAAAGCTCAGGGGTTCTAAGGACACCTGAGGACATGAGCATGCTTGTTGAGGGCAGGCACACAATGAGATACAGTTATGTAAGCAGGACTTAGCCAGGGAAACACACACGTGCTGTTACAGCACTCTAAGAATACAAATATGAGGAAACAGCCAGTACATAATTTCTGCATTACAGCCATAGGTGGCTTCTTTGCTCTGCTGTGCTGTGTGTTCCTTGCCATTGTCCCTAGATTCTTGTATGTGTGCATTCTTTAACCTTGGGACCTCAACTGTGAAAATCTGCCTAGGGCCCTCTGAGCTTCTGGGCAAAGAAACCCAAAATTTATGAGGAATATTTTACAGAAGGAGGTTTGGGAGCTGCTGTGATTTAAGCACTTATGTCTAATCCAAAATTCAGGTGTTGAGATTTAGTGACCAGTGTGATTATTCTAATAGGTTGAGCTTCTCGGTGTGGTAAGGACATAGAGCCCTCCTCTGTAAGACCGGATGCCGTTGCAAAGGGCCTGTGGAGGGAGTTAATTGCTTTCACCATGTGAGGATACAGAATTCAAGGCTCCTTTTAGGAACAGAGGAGAGCTCTCCTCACTTCAAGCTACCTGAACCTGTCAGTGCCTGGCTGTAGGACTTGCTAACCTCCAGAAACTATGAAGAAAAACAGAAACAAAAACAAACAAACAAACAAAACCCTCATAAATTTATGTTCTTTGTATACCTTCCAGGGTATGGCATTCCAGCAATAGAAAGAAAGATATGTCCAAACAGGAAAGGCACACCAGAGCACGTCCAGCTTTTCACCAACTCTAGGTGGGACAGTGTCTTAGATGCAAGTGACATGGCCTGCACATTAAACAGCACCCCTCGCCTGGAGTTGCCCACATGTAGCAGCAACCTCTCAGGGTTCCTTTTCTGGAGTGTAAGGGAAGAAAAAGAAGATACACACCATTCTAGGGAATGCTGTATCCCATCTTTGCAGAAGGCAAGCAAGATGAGTGTCAGGGAGAACAAATGGCAGGTAAGAGGAAGATCTGAGGTGGCTGACATCAGGTGAGTAAACGCTAAATCATGGCAGACTGGCTGTGCCTTTGCCAAGCCTAATTGGGGGCTACCTGTGTCTTCTGCAGCTCAAAAGGGGCAGCCAAAATGCCTTAAGTTATGCTGTAGCAGCCAAGTGTTCCATAAATTGGATGAGGAAAATCTGAGACAACATATCCTGATTTAAGATTTTTCCCAATTCATTCTTCCTATCACTTTATATATAAATTAATCATTATAATAATTATGAAAATATAATTTATCATGTGTTAGGAATATGACTGCTGTACTTAAAAGACTATAATTAAATTTCTATGTCTTTTGGAAAAAAAGAGAAAAATATATGGAATTTTTATTCAGGTAGGGAAATTAGAGCAACAAAACACAATCAAGGAAAATAAAAGTAATAGTTTAAGATAAAAACATAGGTTAATATATTAAGAACTACAATGCACATGAATCCAAATATTGCTTTTTGATGGGAAAAATGACTAATGTTTTATACTGAACTTTGATGGTCAGCTTTTTATCACTGTGACAAACTGCACAAAATAACCGATTTAGAGGTGGAAAGGTTTATTTTGGTTTCAGCCTATGCCCACAGGCTCCTTCGCTTTCAGGGACATGGCGCAGCAGAAAGGCCGAGATGCTAGATTATCACACAAAGCTACTATTTCTTACCATGGAGAACGTACAGCAGACCGGAGAAAAGAAGCAGTGCCTAGAGTCACAGTCCCATAGCCTAACTCCTTCACCTTCACCTTAATAACTCACTTAGCTTTGAAATATTCAGAAGCTTAGTCCATCAGTGTAATGGTTAATAACGTTGAAGATTTTTATGTTTTCTTAGACATTTACATAGCTTCTTTGGAGAACTATCTACTTAATTACTTGACTCATTTTTTTAATTAGGTGGTTTGTCTTTTTTTGCTGTTAAGTTATAAGATTTACCTTCTTACCATATTTTATCTTCTACATGTATGTATCTTACAAATGCATGTACAATAAGCACACACACATATATTTTTTTCCTAAAATTAAATTGCAGTGCCAGGTTTTAAAGTAAACCATTTATGTGTGCAACCACTAAAGTCAGTACCATCTAAATGATATACTGTATAGTCTTACAAATATTGTGTACCACTTTTCTGAAAGTAATGATCACTACAAATAGACAATACAAAGGAATTTCCTATGTAGGGATAGTAAAGTAGAAGCAACTTTATATTTTTTAGAGATGCTAGGTTTATGTACCAAGGAAACCTGAAAAAACAACTATAAAATATTAAGAGCAATAAGAGAAAAGACGGTACTCTTAAACACAAACATAAGTTTTGTGTAAGCAGATTATCCTATGAATATAAATATCCCATCCAGAGTAGCATTGTCTTATAGATAAGAGTATGGTAGAATTTTACTTGAAAAGCCAGGATGTAACTTCAGAGCTCAGTTTCTGTGTCTGTAAAATGAACTTAAATGTCATTGTCTCTACCCTTCCTTCAAAATTTTGATGAAGGTAGGAGTTCTGGGGCCTGGCAGGATGGCTCAGTGGTCTAAGGCACCTGCAGGTGGCTGCAAGGACCACAGTTCGATCCTGGGCACCACATGCTGCGCCAGCCCTACCCTCAGGGCAGGCTGAGCCAGCCATAAAACTAAATAAACAAACAAAAGTTCTGAAGCAAGAAAAAAAAAAAAAAAAAGGTAGGAGTTCTTTGGTAAAGTATAGAGAACTACACAAGCATTGCAGACTCAAGCATACAATACAACTGTGTCCTCCAAAACTAGTATCAGCATACGATCTCTCACAGATTTGATCATTTCCAAAGCTTTTGGAGGTTCCCAAGAGAAAAGGAATTTTGAATTCTGATATTAGTTTTTTATCAATTATGAATTACTTTATTGCTTTCTATCCTAGTAGCTATGTGATCCTCAAAAAATAACTAAGAGATAGGTTTATTGCAACAAAAGATGTAAAATAACTTGGAATTATAACTCCTGTTGCTATTAAAAAAATGTAGCATGCAAACTACCTAAGATTATTGGTTACTGTATGTATGAAAACAATGTACGGTAAGTCTTCTTAGAGGAAATGAATTTCTTAGTTACACTTAATTACACCAAGACTGCCTTCTTCCAAAGCATTATCTTATTCCTGCAAAAGCCAAGGCAGTATAAGAGGAGGCACATAGTGTTCTTATTCACTGAAAGTTTTAACTGAAAAAAAGTTCTCTGAGTATACTTGATTCTGGCCATGGGCTAGCATTGCTCGATTATCTGTATTAAAATATTAATTCTCAGATTTCACGACTGAAGACACCTTGAACATCTTTCATTTACATATTTTTCCTAAACTTCATAGACTTTGATGAATAGTGAGAAACTTGTTCATGCACCCCTCATATGGTCTCAAGCAGATGTTACTAGTGGTGACACTGTGGCTTCCTAGGAATAGGCTAGTGTATTATATTTGAACGGAAATATTGGGGGGAATTTAGGCAGCAGAAGACAGTGAAGTTGCATTGGATTTGTCTAAATTGCCATGGGTTAAGACCAGAAAGTTATAGACCTAAAAAAGATTTTCAATATCGACTAGCACTTGGGATTCTTGTTTTATGTGTTATCCTAATTTCATCACACCCTTAGTGGACCAAGCATCTCTGTAAATGAGTCTCAAGTATACTACTTATGCAGGAAGAACAACAAAATGTGGATCCCTGTAGCAAAGAGTTCTGCAATAGAACTGATTGCTGGGAAATCAGATATTCTTCTGTCATTTCCCAGACAACTTTAGAAGAATTTCAATTTAATATAATCACAAACCACAATAAAGTGATCACTGACCTCTCTTTTTTCCAAAAACAGAACAAAGGAAAATCTGAAGTTTAAGTTAAGAAAATACTACTAATACTAGGGCCTATTTTGGGAGGAAGAAGGTGCTAGGATTGCAGCAAGGGTATTGCCTATATAGCACATGTGCTCTGCCACAGAACCACATCTGATACACTTGACAAATTACAACAGAAGAGAAGGTGACTTCGTAAGAGGATCTTTATCTCTTTTTCTGCTGTTTCACGTATGGGCTGGAGCTGAATGCTTTTCAAGGCTCTAATCTTTACTCCCAAGTCCACACTAACTTAGACTGAGGCACATCCTCTGCTCGAACGCACCCTCATGTGCCACTCTGCAGCAAATCTCAACAGATACTGCTCTTCCCCGGTTGCTGAGATGGAGGCACCCAGGAGAGCTATGAAAGCTGAGGGGTCATCTAAAGCCATGCCTTGGCATTGGCTCTGGATCCAAGGTGTTTTACTTCCAGAGTTTGCCCTGGTGAATGCATCAGCCTCGCCCAGATTTCAGGAGAAGGACCAAAGCAATGATGCCTCCATGACCTGCTCACCTCCTTGACAGCTATCAGTATGGTCTTACAAGCACATCCTTGCCTATGTCTCCTTACCCATTTCTGCCATGTTGATCCCAGAAAGTCTCTATCCTTAATTTCCTCTCCCTGAAATGACAGGAATCAGAATCCTAGGGAGTTAGAAAGTGAACACTGTATTGTACTAGTTAGGTTCTCTGGGTTATGCAAAGCAAAATCTGGCTTTGGTATGCTTTAGGGGTAAAAAGATTTCAAGGCAAGTATTCTTAGTGTTTTGCCTACACAGCATCCAGGAACCAAAGACACTGTGCATGCCTTAAGGTCTGTTTGGAAGAAATTCTCACACAATGCTATTAAGACTCTTTTGCCCACACCACTGATACACAACCACTTTTTTGTCTTTGCATTGGATTGCCCATAGATACCAGACAACAGTAGCTAAGAGCAGTCTCATTTTAATTGCTCCACAAACCCAAGATCCTACATAGAATATGTCACTTTACATTTGAATAGAATTTTCCAAAATCACCTGACTAGTTGTTATCAAAACTATGTTCAAAATCAAATCTCTGTAGCCTAAATGTTATACTATATCTTTGCATATTTCTTTCATGACTTGGAAGAAAATTGCTGGAGAGACCCTGAAGTGAATTGTAGTGTAGTTCTCTTTGCCCAGGAGAATTTGCTGGGAGATATTGAAAATACCAGTGTAAAATTTAGAAGAATGTGAGGAAATTCAAGCCATCCTTGGAGACATGGTGAAATGTAACGAAGCACTGCCTTTGGGATTCTATAATCTCACAATGAATTCTGGCTTTTCTTCCTTTCACTCGCATCTGTGTGCAAGCTTCCTATATTTTTAAGGACAGAGATACAGAATCTTAAAAGGATTAAATGTTTGGAAAATAGTAAGTTTCTTTATGGGGTAGATCTAAAAGATATTAGTAGTGGAGCTGGGGAGATGGCTCTGAGGCACAAGTACCTGCTGGGCAAGTGCAAGGTCGTGAGTTTGAGCCCCGGTCCTACAAATAAATAAATAAATAAATAAATAAATAAATAATAAAAGATATTAGTAGAATAAAGGAAGGGAGAGAAGTATATAATAATTGGAAACTAGTAAACAGGCAACAAAAGTAGGGGAAATAAGTTGGCAATAGATAGAATCCCATCAACAATACTAACAAAACAAAGACCATTGTTGCAGAAAGACCATACAGGAGAGATAATCTGCAGGCGTGCTAGGGTTGGACCCTCAGTCCCTCTGCTCCCTATCTACATGAGGAGATGCTACACAACTCAGAGACTACTTCAAGAAGCAAAAGCTAGCTGAGGACTGGACAGTGTGATTATTCACCAAGGAGATGAGATTCCATGCTATGCCGGAGATAGAAATATCACCTTAACAAGCATGGACAGCCCCCAATGGACTATAAAATTCATTTGGTGGCTGCAATAATTCAAAAGAGCCAGGTGGTACATCAGTAACAAGGGAGGACATAAATTTTAATTCATGAGGCTCATCAGTGTCCTGGTCAGAAAGGGACAAACCCTTAACTCTGCAGCTCAGTAAGCCAATCTAATGGGATGAAAAAGCATTCTGAAGTGACACACTCATGAGTACTAAAGAATATTTTAAAAAATTAGTTCATCTGGGTATGTGCATGGGTATGCATATGCATATCTAGTCAGTGGCTAGATGTTGGACGGGGTAGTGCAAGTTGCAAACAATCTGTAAATTTTTGAATTATATATAAGCTCACATTCTCACCCTTGAGGCAATTATTTCTTTACCAAAACTTTGATAGCTTTATTACCGCCTTCAGGAAAAGTAGGCTGACCAGACTTGGTGGCCTGTGGGGAAAAGAAAACTAGCTTATGTAATATAAACATGACTCCAAAATGAAAACACATTTTCCTTTGCTAACACACTCTAAAAAAGTAATTATCGTTCTTGAGAAGATACATAAAATGTGGCAGGAAGAATTCATGAATTTGCTAAGTATGCTCTGCAGTATCCCCAGTCCGTGCAGATTCACATGTAACAGAGCTCCCTGTGAAAACACTGTGGATGCACACACACACACACACACACACACACACACACACACACACACACACAGTGTGTTTCAGTGGCACACTGCTGGAATGGAGCATCTGCCTGATAAAGCTTTAAAGAATGCCTGAATCTTTTCTATTCTGCTTTTGTGAACACATGACTTATACCTTCTTTTCTCTTTCTCTCCTCACTCCACCTGTCCTTCTACATCTCTCTTCCTCACATATATGAAAATATATGGCAGGGGAGTAAAATACATACATGATTATAGACATATGTGTATATACACAAAGAGAATGCATTGTGTTAATGTAATATAGACCCTGTATACAGCTTCTCTGTACAGGTTTTACATACAGGATATGTAAGTGCTTCTATGTGCATGCGTGTTAGTATCGCTCTCTTCTCTACCCCGCTGCCCTTCCCTTAGCCTAGCTGCTGCCACCACTGCCCTGTACAACTGCTGATACTGGATCATGCAACCCCAGTCTAACTCCCGCCTAATTGGTTCTTAGTGCTGCTTTGTTGTTATTTTTTTGTTTTGTTTCAATTTTTTGAAAATCAAAGGCTCTAAAATGTATGTTTCCCTTTGTTTCAACCTAGATTCGTCTCTATATTCTTATGCCTTGCTCTGTTTCCACATATTTGGCCCAGTTTTTCCTTATGCCAGGATTTGTGGGCCCTGGTGGCATTTCCCTGTGCATTTACTGTGGCTTCTTTGCTCACCTCCCTTCTCCCCTTTTGGGATTCTTGGCTGGTACAAGCAGGGGTTTCACTGCCTGAATTTCCTGATCATCAGACCTTCCAAATGAGCCTGGCACCAAGAGGGCTGTAACACCTTCTTTTTAGTAGCAAATGAGTCCTTATAGCCCTGAGGCAGGGCACAGCGCCTGACATGGTGCAAGAAATTGGATATGTTTGCTGAATTGGCAAATGAACACATGTACATGTTAAAATTTTGAAAAATACTTAAGAGTTTTGAGATCGGTGAGGGAGTCAAAGCTAGTCTTTGTGTCCCCAAATTACTCTTCTCTCTCTTGGCCTCATTCAAACTTATGTTTTTTGTTATTTGTTTTTTGTGTTCTGGCGTCAGGGATGAAACTTGGACCTTGCTCGTGAAGTCTGTGTGAATTTCTATGTTGAGAAGCACACAGTAGGGAACACTAGGGAGGGTGGGGCTAGGGGGCCCCACCTGGCCTAGTTAACAAGTTGCCCTTATGTGTAGCAGCTTTAGTTCCCCACAACTTGAGAAGCTCACACATACCAGGAATTAAATTGGCATAGTCTTCCGATACATGCAATCAACACTCTGCCTACTATTTTGTTTTCCTTCTGTGATTTTAAAATCACTGAATCTTTCCAATAAAGGGGAAAAACTGTTAAATTATTGTCTATACATAATGGCAATTTTTTTCGCTTCTAAAAATAAAAGTAAACAAAAAACTAAAAATAAATAAATAAAAACTAAAGCAAATATTTATCAGACATCTTCCTTTCGGACATTATATGGATAGTGTCACAGAACATTTCTTATGAAAATATAAGAAAAAAACTTGAAAGCAATCTTTTACAAATAATTTTCTAAAGCCAAAAATCGTAATAGTTACCTTAAATGTATACTGTCATTGATGGAGATTCTCAGGATCAACGAGTTATTACTTACATTTTTACTGTAATAGTTCTGTTCACGATTTCAAGGTTACACAGTATACTTTATATATTTTATATATAAAAAATTGATAGAATAAATTTCTCGGGAAAAATAACTAAAAGATGTAACCAGGTCTAAAACAATTTGTAATAGATTCCTACAAATACTTAATAAGTCAAGCAATATTTTAGGCACTGCAGATGCAGCAGTGTGCATAAGGCACATAAATATGCCCTATGTATCCATGCATTATCTATCTATCTATCTATCTATCTATCTATCTATCTATCTATCTATCATCTATCTATCTATCGTCTATTGTCTAGTTGTCTACGTGTATACAAGCAAGTACAATCACCTAGGCATGTAAAGAGTCTAGCAATATACACTCATGTTAATAGGGGGATGAACACAAACAGAAATGTTCTGAAAAGCTAAACATATAGTGAATTTAATTAATTTAAGCACTATGTGTGCAAATAAAGCATCAAAACAAGATAGAGAATAATGGATAGGAAATAACAATGTTAAACAAAGTGGGGAAATCTTACTAAAATATTATATATATAATTGGGCTACCACAATTGCCTTATTAAATGTTGAACGTGAGCTGAAAGCTGAGAGAGACAATGCTGAAATCAGGGTCCACACAGTAGAGGATTATCAGGCAATCGTTGATGCTGAGTGGAACATTCCTTATGACAAGTTAGAAGAGATCTATAATTCTGAAGCCAAATTATTTTGTCCAAACTCCCTACTGGGGATGTAGCCACCCAGTACTTTGCTAATAGGGACATGTTCTGTGCTGGTTATGTGCCTGAGGAGGATTTGAAGAGGACAATGATGACCTGCAGAGGCTCAATCCAGACCAGCATGAATTCTTTATCAGCAGATGTGCTGGGCCACTTCCACCTGTTCAGAGACCCAGAATGGAGGTGAAAGGTACGTTTTCTTCCCTGGCTGCCCCAAGGCTGAAACTTGAGCCTCTATCCTCCCTGGTGGAGCTGAGCAGTTATGGAGGAGACTGAGCTGTCTCTCTATAAGCCATCATGATCTATATCAGGAGGGCCATCAAAAATGATTCAGTGGCGACTGGTTGGTGGAACCATAGCGATAGAGCTTTCTAAGTACCTTCAGGAGTACTCAAGGACTATATCAGGAAAACAGCAGCTATTGATTGGAGCATATGCTAAGGCCTTGGAGATTACCCCATGCCAGCTATGTGACAATGCTGGCTTTGATGCCACAAACATCCTAAACAAACTGTGGGCTCAGCATGCCCAGGGTGACATGTACTATGGGGTGGGCATTAACAATGAGAACATTAATTGCAACTTTGAAGCTTTCCTGTGGGAGCCAGCTATGGTGCAGATCATTGCCTTGACAGCAGCCTCTGTGGCTACGTGCCTGTTCGTGTCTGTTGGTGAGACCCTCAAGAACCCTCCTCTACTGTGGACACTCCTACAACAGCAGGCCAGGGCCATGACTGCCTATCTTAAGATCCCGCCCATCACACTGGCAGGAAGCTGGCTGTGAATGTGCTTGCCCTGCCTGGATTGGCTAACTGGTGTTATGAAGAAGTGGTAGTAATTGCTCTGTTCTCACTGGAGGTTATTTAAACAAACATAAGATTTAGAAAAGATACTGAAACCCCAAATTAAGAGAGGAAAGGTTTATTTTACTCACAATTTGTAAAGGTTTCAGGCCATAATCAGCTGACATAGTAGAAGAGCCACAGTTCATGGAACAAGACAACAAGAGCAAAAAGAGCAAAGGGGGAGGAGCAAATTCCTTTTTCTCCCTCATATTATAGATATACTACCTGCTCTAGGGCAACTATGACACTAATGCCCCCAATATTCCCACTAGACAATGCACTAATTGCAAATTCTAGATTCAGCTGGCCTCTGAAAATTCTTCCCCTCCCCATGAAGACGTAAGGCTTTGAAGGGGCATCCAGACACAAACCATAACACTTGTGCAATAAGACAACAGATTTACTACATAATTAAGAAGAGATCATGACTTTTAGCATAATTCTAGGTGCTCAAATCATAGTGGATGAAAAACAGATGTCAAGTCTGCACATTAGCTATTTCTTATTGTGAATCACAGTCAGGTCAGTGTTTATAGGAAAGTACACAGGAAATAAGCAAAAAGTACATGGGAATACATAAAATTCAAGGCTAGTCATCAGCCTTAGTAAAGTAACTCAGGCTTAGATGGTTTCTACTAAGGTCCTTTCAAAAAAAGTCATCTTCATACTGAACAAGATCATGCCAGTCCACTTAAAAAGACAAGTTCTTAGAAAGTATGGTCAATAATCCAAATACATCCACTTCATTAGGTTAGGAAAGCACATTCTTCTGTGGGTCATGGAGGTGTGGCCTTGAGAAGAGTATCTGGTTCTTCCTTTGTTCCTCTCTGGCACCACTACCCTATTTTCCTTCCCAGACATCATGAGCTAAGTAGCTTTTCTCTGCTGTGTCTTTACACTGTGAAGTGATTTCCTTGGGGCTAGCTAACCATGTACTGAACTCCTCCAAACCATTACCCAAACTAAATCCCTCCTCACCTGAGATGTGTGCATCATATATTGCACCTCAGTAATGAAAAAGTAGGGTTAAAAAATGTCTCCAGCTTTATGAGTTGGAAGAGAATGTAGGTGACTGATAATAGCACAATTTACTGTTGTGATATGTACAGAAATAAGAAGATATGAGTGGTCAATGGCATGCCTAAATTATACTGGTGAGGGAAAAGTGTGCACATTTTGAAGAAGCTGGAAAATGCAGTAAACAATTGAACAGAATGGCCTATGTATAACACTAAAAAACATGACAATGAAGGTTGTTGAGTACTGTAGATGAGGCATATTTCATAAAGAAAGAATGAAAAGGAGCAGCCTGCAGAAAGGAAAAGGCAAGGCAACCTGTCCAAAGATACATTATCATCATTTTGTGAGTGCTACACACCATTGTTATAGCTTCTCCTCTCTCCCTGCGCAGAACACTACATCGTCACTGTTCCTTTACCTGGAAATATCATGGCACCCACTCAAGAGCTGTGGAAGAAAACACAACTTACCCCTGACTTAACCCTGCTCCTTGCACCCCACACTCCCACCAACCCTACTCTAGATTAACCACGCAACTCTTTGACTTTGAAAATCTTTCACTGATATTCCATTGTCCAACTTTGTACTGCTTCCAAGAGACCATCTTATAATATTTCAGCTCACCATCTAATCATGTTATTAGTTACATCTTCCCCAACTCAAGTTAAATGATGGTTGTCTCTCTCTCTCTCTCTCTCACTCTCTCTCTCTCTCTCTCTCTCTCTCTCTCTTTCTCTCTCTCTCTCTCTCTCTCTCTCTCTTTCTGGTATTGGGAATTAAACTCAGGACCTTGCACTTACCAGATGGAAGCTTATGCCGCTGAGCTATCTCCCCAGACCAAATTATGTTCTTCTACTCCTTAAAATTTCCTAAGAGATATCTGAATTTTGGATTGGAACCAGTATCTCCAGTGTAGTATCAGGCCTTTCTTGACAGTTCTGTGGCTGTGCCTTTAGTGTCAACTCTCTCCACTACAGTTATACACACTGAAATTTAATTTCTTATTCAGCTTTAACATTTTTCAGAATGGCCACCTGGCCTAGATAACTCCCTTTAAAAGTTCAAGAATCACCTCTTATCAGAAGTCTTTTATAGGATCAACCTGATAGCTCAGGGGACTAAAATGCCTACTTTGACAGAGCGCAGCAGCCAGGGTTCAATCCCCAGCATGTTGTGCTGGCTCGGCCCCCCAAGTGCACTGAGAAGGCAATTGAGACTGGGTGTGGTGGCACACAGCTGTAATCCCAGTGCTTGGGTGCCTGAAAACAGGAGAATCACTACAAATCTAATGTCCTTAGTGAGACCTTGTAGACCCTGAAGACCCTGTAAACCCTGTCCTAAACACAGAAAGAAAAGAAGAAGAAGAAGAAGAAGAAGAAGAAGAAGAAGAAGAAGAAGAAGAAGAAGAAGAAGAAGAAGAAGAAGAAGAAGAAGAAGAAGAAGAAGAAGGAGAAGAAGAAGAAGAAGAAGAAATCTTGTATGATTCCTTGGGCTACATAAAGTGATTGTCTCACATTGTCCCAGGGCACTTTCTGTATATCTTTACCTTACAGAGGAATTTATATTTACCTTCCTATTTTCAGTTTCTATAACAGTTTGATAGATACAAGATATAAATTAAAGTTTGTTGAATGAATCCAGACAATTGACTGGTTGAGCAAAGAAAATAAAATAAGGTGACCACCTACTGCCTTCATAGAACTAGAAGTTCATTATATTTGGTGGTGAGGGGGCCAGGGAGATAGCTCCGTGGCACAAGTGCCTGTCTGGCAAGTTTAAGTTCCTGAGTTTGAACGTCGGTCCCACCAAAACAAAAACAAAAAATATACTTGGTGGTGGGTTTATTAGCTTATACAATTATTTAAGCTCTTGAAGTAAGATCCTTTTGAGTTGTGATTTGAACATCCTTAATGTTTCATTTGTACATAAAGTTCAAAGCTTGTTTATTCTCAAATTGGATTTGAATTTCATTTCGTACTATGTTACCAAATTCAAGCCATCCAAACTTCCTTTCAATTAAGTGAATGGAGCAATGACTTACAGGAACTATAAATGTATTAAAAGTGTCACAATTGCTTTATTTATGGAGCAACATAAAAATGTAATTCAGGTGCTTTAAAAAAGCTTGACAGCCTAAGCAGAGAAGATGAGCCAGAGGGGATTACTTAGTGAGCTAAAACTTAGCTCTGCAGTATCTCTAGCTGCAGCTTCAAATCCAGTCTGGGTCAAGACAACCTGCCATTCTCCAGGGACCCAGCATGGCCTCGCTCATGTCTCACTGTGTGTGTGTGTGTCATATTGCTGGAGGACTCTATGTACTTAAAAAAAAAAAAAAAAGGAAAAACAGAGACTCATGAAATTTCCTTATAAATGATAATTCTGTCCCTAATAAGCTTAGCCAAATTTAGACAGCTCCTTGATATATAACTGTCAGATTTGTACAGTGCCCTTGGGTTGTTACTCATCTTATAAAAATCAAATTCACACAACAGTTCAGAACTGCCTCTGGTCAGAAAATTGCCCCATGTCACTCTTTGCCTTAACCCAATACTTTAGAATGAAATGAACCTCATTACTATTAAAAGATTTTGGGTGGATAACAATCTATTGTTTAAAATGACTGAAAACATTTTCTTTGGGTTTTCCAGTGTAGTGGAGTTGTGACCTAGTAATGTTATCACCTGCATGCCTCAACCATCTTTTTAAACCAGCCACAACTGACAACACAAATGGGACAGAAGGAGACATCTGCATAACTTGGGGAATTTGTGCCTGATAAGGCCTCTGGTCACTTGAAGACTCCTGCATGGTAAGTATTTATGATATAAGGAAGTTTCTAGCTATACTAAAATTGGGTTTATTCTGCTAAAGGACTTCCTAGATTTCTAACATCATTCATTTTCAGGTGAGATTAATGCTGATCTTGCAAATGATATCATATTATACTGTGAATCCAGTTATGAAGCAGGAGATTTTTGACCCTTTGTACTACACATCACCCCACTCGGTGATATACACACACTTGCACAAACTTAGAAAAGTCACTTGAAAGTAGCAAGAGGGGTTGAAAAACAGGTGCAGAGAGTGTTATTCAGTCTCCAGAAAGTAGAGACAGAAAAATTAAGCATATATGGGATTGACTCACAAGGATCTGTCATCTAAAGCTATGGAGGTGTGCTCAAGACACACCAACAAAACTGCAACGTAGTGCCAAACACAGGACGTTAGAGAAGGGATAGAGAATCTTAAAAGTAGGTGATGTCAACAGAAAAATTGAATTTTGGGCCATAAAGGTACTTGGAATCAATCTGCCAGAATTTTCCTTCAGGCTTTTTGAGGAGATAACAAAGTAAGGAACTCTAGAAAATTACAATCACCTAAAATCAATGATTTTCATCTCTACCCTCAAGTACTACAACAGATTTCTGAGAGTACTTTTTAAGGGCAGACCTCTGAGTGCTACCCAGCATGCCTTGAAGGCTGACATAGCAGGCACAAAGTGAGCCTTTGACTTACTCAGGCCTGTTTTAGGAAGGGGCTGCAACCTCAAATCACTCCGGTTTCCTAAAGAAACATTACTCACGAAATAAGACAAGTGTTAGTTAGGGTTTAGACTTTTAAATGTCCCCCACCCAATCCCATGTAGTAGGAAAGTGACTAGATCCTGGGGCACTGCATCTGCAGGGCTGATCATTGATGGGCTCAGAGCAGAATGTGCTGTTAAGAGATAAGGCATAGTTGGGAGGCTCTGGCCCCAGGAAGGGCTATTCTCTGTCTCTCTGCCTCTCTTTCTCTCTGTCTCTTGCCCTCCCTTGTTCTCTACCTCCCTGTCTATCTGTCTCTCTCCTTCCTGACAATGAGATGAACAGTACCTCCCAGCTAGGCATGTCGGCTATGCTGTTTCTGCCTTGAAATTAGTTGGCCATGAACTAAATAAATGAAAGTGTGAGCCCCAAATAAGCCCTATTATCTCGAAGTTGTACATCCAGGGGGCGTTGTCCAAGCAGTGGAAAGTGGCGGTTGCACTAAGGTTCATCTTCAGAAGAAATCTTTTAGAAAAGGAGCAAGTGCAAGATTAGCTCCGGGTAGCATGGTGGGAGGTCTTGATCTAAGGGTGGATCAGAGAAGAGGCTGTGTGAGTGTCACCCTCTGTGGATATGTGCACCCACACTGTGAACTTGGCTGGAACACACAGGTGTCTTTGAATTTGATTTTTAAAAATCATATTTAAAGGGTCCGGCAGGATGGCTCAGTGGTCTAAAGCACCTGCTTAGGAAAGCTTAGGCGGCTGCAGGGACTGCGGTTCGATCCCCAGTACCACATGCTGCACCGGCCCTGCCCTCAGGGCAGGCTGAGCTGGCCATAAAAATAAATAAACAAACAAACAAAAGTTCTGAAA